>PVJS01033992.1:0-21837 GCA_004027185.1 Glis glis
GGGGGGAGGGACACCAAGAGCTGTGTGCATGTATGTTAACACCAAACTGATACTCATTGTGATGTGAGACTATAATGCACCAATAAAAACATAAAAAAAAAGCAGACTCCAACAACTGGGCACTAGAGTCAAAGTGAGCAGGGTTTTTAAAGGCATACAGCATTTGCGACTTAAATACTGATTTAAAAACAGCACATACAGCTTATGTCATGGTTACATATATCATGAATTTATAACCAATCATCTATTTCCAACTAAACTCTAAGTAGGAGGGGGTTAACTTATCAGCAGAAGCTATAGTAACAGAAGCCAAGCATTACGCAGTTAATATTATCTCTGGGTGAAAAGTTCAGTAAAGTTTAAAACTTCTTATTTTGACAGAATAAACTGTTGCTTGGATTACAAATTTTTCTTTTCCTTGGGCGGAGTTCTTCTTTTTAGCTACTCTCAGCAGAGAAGGGGGTTTTTGTAAAATGGAGTTACTTCTGCTTTTACACTCTGTTTCTACAATATGGGTGATAAATTCATAGGACGATATTAGGAAGTAATATATACTTTGATGACAATAGAGCCGGGTGAGGTGGCAGGGCCATGGAAGAATCGTGGCCAGCAAAGACTTCTCTAGAGAGAGAGACTTAACTGGAGACTCAGTGTCAAGAAGAAGCCAGCCAATGGTGCAGCCCAGGCAGGGGAAGTGGGAAATGCAAAGGCCCTGAGATGAGAATAAACTTAAGATACTGAAAATAATCCAGAGGCTGGGTGAAGCTGGGGTGGAGGATGATCAGAGACAGAGGCAGGGGCGGATCCAGCAAGGCCTTGCCAGAAGGGATCGGAGTTAGTGGACACTGGGAAGATTGTGACCGGGGGCCTGGTGTGCTTTAATGTGGTCGTTTCACTCTTGTTTAGAATACTGATTTGTTTTCAGCCAAGAGGAAGCAGGAGACTGCCTAGGAGGCTCTGACGAACCGTCCAGATGGGAAATGAGACATGATGGCGGCTGTGGAGATGGAGAGAGGGTCAGAGTGAGGGAGTCTGGGGACAGAGTTGGGTTGGCTGAGGGAAGAGCTGTGGTTTAAAGGAGGAAGCAGGGGCAGGTCCTCTGTTTTGACTTGGGCAACTGGATCAAAGGAGGTTCTCCTTACCAAGAAGGGGGGCCTGGTGAGGGGGAGAGTTTGTCGTGTGTGGGGTAAGGGTGGGGAGGGGAGACCCTGCATGCCTGCCTTCTTCCCCACTCTGACCTGGTTAACACAGTAAGACATTTGCCACCATCGAATCCCCAGTGTACATTAGACCACAGCATTTCTTCCCTTCTGTCAGTTACCTGAAAGTAGAGCACCGAGGGGTCTGGTGGTGGATGGAGGAGAAGAGGGAGAGCCCTGGACCCCGGCGTGGCTCTGGCGGGCAGGATACTGCGGGAGTGACTTGAGGACAGGCATGAAGCCTTCTGCAGACAGGAAAGCTGCAGGCACAGAAGACAGGGACCCTGGACAGGGAAACAGATGGGGAGGACAAATGTCACCCACCTCACAGTGGCAGGAATGGCAGCCTGTAATCCCAGTCAGTACTTGGGAGGCTGAGGCAGGAAGATCGAAGGTTGGCGGCCAGCCTCAGCAACTTAGCAAAACTCTGTCTCAAAATAAAAGTGAAAAGGGTTGAGGGTATAGCTCGTGGTACAGTATCCCTGAACTTAATCCCCAGTACCACCAGAAAAAAAGAAACAGAAACTGGGACGGCCAAAAGAGAGGGGTGGGGTGGGCCAAAGAAGTTGGATGAAGAGCTGAGAACTAACACCGGGGGCACTAAAGACGCTGCCCTTTGGCATGGTGCAGACATGGTGCTGCCAGAAACCCCTCAGGGTGGCCCAGTCCCTGTCAACCATGCTTCTGAGAAAAGAAGCTCATTACCAGGTACCCAAGTGGGCTGTGTCTGAAACCAGCTGGCGTGTGACACTTCAGCCCTTCTGCCTTCTGCATTTCCTGAGGGATTTCAAGTTTGACAGGTTAAGGGGACGTAAGGACCTAGAAGATCAAACTGTGCTATCCCAGGTGTCAGCCGGGTGTGCAGAAAGCAGGGTCTCACACATCAGGCTCCTGTGCACCCCTCAGATCACACCACGTGTGCTACCGGCCTCCCTCTCCACTCCTGCTGGAACCCGCTCATCTCTTTCCAGCAGAATATTCTATTAATCGCAACATCTCACTCCCGGAACACACATTTTCTGTATCAGGTGGTCTGGTAGGTATGATCTAAGTTTAAATGTAAATATTTTTTAAATTGTAAAGCATTCTCTCTTCCCGAAAGGATCTGAGATAGCTTACCAATGAGTTTGGGGAGTTGAGACAAAGATTTTTCAAAGAGCTCGCTGAAAGTACATAAAAGAAAGGAAGATGGAGATCGCATCGGGAAATCAGGAGAAGAGCAAGTGATCTCTAAATTTAGCTCAGCGCTCAGAGCGTCCCTGCAAAAAAGGCAAGCGCACTTATTTGTTTAGTCCTCCGCACCTGAAAAAGACAAGCTGTGCAGAAGTAAACATCTGGCAAGCGCTGGAGGGGAGAGTGCCTGGAGTCAGACAAAGGTCTAAGGCCCAGGTGTGACATTCTGCAAGACATTCAGCTCTGTGAGCGACGGGGCTTTCTCTTTTCCTTTATAATGAAAGCAGTTATTGTAAGCAGGGTGCCTAGTAGGTAGGCTCCCTGTTCCTGGCTCATAATTCTAGGAAGAGATGTGTCATGGGGGCCTTATATAAGAAAAGAGACATCGCCATCTGGTCAAATTCGCCTCCTCTCTGGCCTCATGGCCAAACTGTCTCTTGGAAGAACATTCTTCTTAAAGGAAAGAGCAACACGCCCTGAGTCCTGGAAGTGGGGGCAGAGGAGTTGTCTGCCTGGGACTGACATTTCAGGTGCCCAGCGGCTGCAGAAATGGGGTAGTTAGTTCTGCCTGGTCCGTAGCTTGTCTTGGAGCAAAACTCTGGCAGCCCGGGAGGCTGCTGAGAACGCCTCCATTCCTTAGAAAGCCCAAGCATGCCTGCCTCCCTCTGAAGCTGTCCAAGCTTCTGTCTGGACCATCTCCCTGTGTGCTGTGGAAGCCTGCTCCTCCTGGTGCATTCGTTATGGGACCCGTGTCCTCAGGAGACCCCTCTCCTGTCCCCTGTCCCATGCCAGGCTTCCTGGAGCACAAACCCAGATTGCAAAATCATTTCTGCCTGCTTGTCTCTCATTCAGACTCTCCTCCCCTGTCCCCAGTAAAGTCTTCCTCCCTGCTAGGGATGCTGGGAGAAGGAACAGAAGCAAGCTCGCATTAAGGTAACACCACCGCCAACAACAAAACAACAATAATGATGCTAATAACAGCCAACAGGTACTGAACTCATGGTGTGTCGAGGATTTTACAAAGATTATCTCATTTAACCCTTAGGATGACTCGATTCTATCTTCATTCTACATAGAGGGAAATCACGGCTCAGAGAAGTTCAGAGAGTTTTCCAGGATCACATAGCTGATAAGTGGGGAAGGGAGTAAATTCATGAGACCAAAGTATCAACCGCTTTTCTTAACTATGTACTGGTTTCTCTAGGATTTTTCCATTTCTATTTGAGGACTTTTCATTGCAAAAGAGCTCTCAACTATTGTCCTACAAAGGGACGCACTAATTATAAAATTAGTGCTTAGTGCTTAGTGAAGAGGTTTGTTTGTTTTTTTGCTATTGGGGATTGAACTTGGGGGCATTCTACCTCTGAGCCACACCCCCAGCCTTTTTTATTTTTTATTTTGAAACGGTCTCACTAAGTTGCTGAGGCTGGCTTTAAACCTGTCATCTTCCTCTCTCAGCCTCCCAAGTACTGGGATTGCAGGTGTGTGCCACCACACCAGTCTGCATAAAAGAGGTATTTTGAAGGAAGGAGTATCTTCCCAGAGCCTCTTAGATGATGTCATGGGTTTTAAGCCTTTCTATGCCTCAATTTTCTCATGCATAAAATAAGGATAGTAAGTGTGTGACAAGTTTTAGTTGTTGTTGTTGTTATTATTATTATTGAAGTAGGTCAATTTTGTTATTACTAAGCAAATTTTGTGGGCAGATAGGAAGATGGCAGAGGTTGAAGGGTGTGAAAGAATTCACCAAGCCGTCAAGAGTGAGAAGAGCCGTGTGTGGTGGCACACACCTATAATACCACTCCTAGGGAGGCTGAGACAGGAGGATTGCAGGTTCAAAATGAGCCTTAGCAATTTAGCGAGACCCTCAGCAACCTAGCAAGACCCTGTTTCAAAATAAAAAATAAAAAGGTCTGGGGGTGTAGCTTGGAGGTAGAATGCTCCTGGGTTCAATTCCTAGCATCATAGAAGAAAAAAGAAAAGAAGAGCGAGGGGACACTGCAGGTGTTGCAATGAACATGTGCAAGCACAGGGGTGGCGCTCAGCTGGTGCGTCCCAGGAGCTACGCAGCATCGTCGCAGCCTGCCGTCGAAGACACCACCCAACCAATGGCTCCAGTGAACATTTCTGTCCCTCCCCTCAGGCTGTGCGATGAGAATATGGAATCAACTTCCTCTCCCCTTCTTGTAGGAAACACTAACCCCCACCAGGGCCATGTGACTCCAAGCACAGGACAGCTGTCCAATCACTGTCCCAGTGACCTCTCTACAGGATCCGAGGCTCCAGCCGGCCAAGCTGGCCCACCTGGTCAGTGTGAGAGAGCTGATTGGCAGCTGAACATCACAGGGGGCCTGATGTCCTCGCCCCCGGCTGTCCCCGACGCTGCAGCAGATGGCCTGTCTTCTCCAGCCCTTCAGAGACCATCCCTCTCAATTACCGCCCCACAGCTGCCGTGTGCGAAGGCTAGCTTGCTCCTCCGAGTGCCTGGAAGATTATGTAACCCCGCTGGCAGGAGACTGCTGCCACACTTGGCGAGTTTAGCAAGATTAAATGTGTCAACAGTCGGGTTTGAATATGAAATAATGCAAATTTCTCTCTCGTCTCATTTGAATTTTTTTTTTCCAAAGTCAAGATTGGTCATGTTCTTTCTAAAATGCTATAGACTGAGAGTATGTTTAACTCATTCATCCATTCAACAAATGTATACTGGGGACTGAGGATGTGCCAAGCGCCTGTGATCCATCGGGAATCAAGCACAGTTAAATAATGTTTTCTTCAAGGAGCCGGTGTTCCAGCAGGGCAGGACAGACAATAAATAATAAATGTGATAATGGCGCACATTACATATTATGACAAAAATTGAGAAATATCGTGGAGTAAATAAAAATAAAGCCGAGGAAAGGAGACAGGAGTCTGGGGCGATGTTGATCATTAAATCAGGCCATCGGATTGGTTTGGATTGAGAAAGCGTTCTTGACATAGATTGTGTTTCAGTTTCTTTTCTCTTTTTGTGGACAAGGGCTTGGTAGGTGGGTCTGGGAAGCTCCTGGAGGTGTTCTGATGTGTCTTGAGACGTCTCCAGTCCTCATGGGGAGACTAGATACCAGCTAACTAGCCGTGACCAGCTGACCCAGGATGGACCAAGGAGATCCCGCGACATAGGAAAAATCAGAGCCCAAATCTAGTAACTCCAGGCAGATGGGGACAAATGGTCACTGTACCCTCATGCCTGTGGCTCAGTAGATTTTTACTTCTAGCCCAGTGAGCTGTCAGCTCAGCTACTCAGGGTGGACTCTGTCTGATCAAGGCTTATCTTACCTGTCTTTCAAATCCCCCAGTGTCCCAGTTTAAGTACATTTCTTGTCTTAAACCCAATCGCTAGGGATTTCCTCAAGCTCAAACAGCAAAAGAGCTTTCTCCTCTCCCACCCCCCTGTGATTTTTAGCCCACTTTTGCAAGGTCTTAGAGGAAAGGGAAAGAAGACCCATTACCAGCATGCTTTTGAAGGTCTCCAGGGAAATTTTGCTTAGAAAGACCACAGAATTGAAATACTTGCTTCGAGGGAGGTTTGAACATTCTCCAACAATTTCCATTGGGGAAGATCCTCTGCAATCAGAGACACACAGGACCCAATTGAATCCAGAGCTCCTCCAAGACAGAACCCGCCTCACAAAGCCAAGTGCTCCGGGCGGGAGCACAGGGCCACCTCTCGTAGGATGTCAGTTCACACCTTCTTGGCATTGTTACCTTTTTTGTCACCCAAGTGCTTCAACCTCAGATTGTGCAGAACCAAACTCAGCCATCTCCAGCTCCATCTCCATCTCCTTCCAAACATGCCCCCCCACTTCAGTGATCAGCCCCACCAGCTTCCCAGCAGCCAAGCTCAAAGCCGGGCTGACTTCTCCCTCTCACCCCATGACCCACAGATCAGTCCCTGTTCCTTCTGCACTGTCCCCCAAACTGGCCCTCTTGTCTTCATCTCTATGGCTACTATTCTTGTCATCTGGCACTCGGATGACAACGAAGTCGTCTCATTGATCCCCCTATTTCTTCCCCAACCCCTTTTCCACACCAACGGTGGGATCTTTTTTATGTGCTTTTATTGGTATATTATAGTCTCACATCACAATGAAAATCAAGTTGACAGTAACATACATGCGCACAGCACTTGGTGCACCCCCCACTTCCCCTCCCCGCCAGTTCAAAGTACTGAGATTGACGTTGGTATATTCTCATATGTACACATGGTTGATGGTAGTAATTTCATTAATGAACTTCATTCTTCCCCTTCCCCTCCCCCTTCCCTTAGACCACTTCCCTGACTCCACTGAGGCTTCTCCACCATTGTCTGGAGTCCCTTTTGTATCCCCACTACTCCCTAGCTTGTGCATATTAGAGAAAACATATGCCCCTTCTCTTTCTGTGATTGGCTGATCTCACTTAACATAATATTCTCCAGATCCTTCCATTTTCTTGTAAATGATGTTATTTTGTTCTTCTTTATTGCTGAGTAGAATTCCATTGTGTGTATTTCCCATAATTTTGTAATCCATTCATCTGTTGATAGGCACCTAGCTTGGTTCCATAATTTGGCTATTGTGAATTGTGCTGCTATGAACATGGGTATGCATATATGACTGTAGTTTTCTGGTTTCAATCCCTTTGGAATGATACCCAGTAGTGGTATAGCTGGATCATATGGTGGATCCATTCCCAGTTTTCTGAGGTATCTCCACACTGATCTCCATAGTGGTTGAATAAATACTCACCTGAAGCCATCACTCTCTAGCTTAAAAGACCTTCCATGCTTTTCTATTGTTTATTGGATAAAATCCAAGCTCCTTAGCATGGCATATCGAGTCCTCTGGAACCTTGGCCCAGCTCACCCGACTAGCCTGAGCTCAGCCCTATCCCCTACCTCTACGCTATGCTGTGACTGGACTCTATACCTGTCATTTCTCAGGATATGTCCTCGCTGTTTTTACTCCTGCTAGAAGACCCTTCTCCTTTTCTGTCTTATTTTAAGACTCAGCTGATGTCGCCCTTCAGGAGATGCTCCTGGCCCTTCCAGTTAGAGCGGGGTGCCATGCTAGCTGTCATCTGCTGATGTTCAGCAGCATCCCTGACTTTCTAAAATCGTCCTTGTATCATAGAGGTTGGAAGTCTGGAAATCACATTACCCAGAATGATTTGCCAGGAAAGCATGGAGTGGTATCTACCGTCTTCAAATAGGGGCTGCTTTGAGGCAAGACAGGTAAAAAGACCCAATTTAAATTCTTTAAAGGAGAGACCGGCAAATGATATCTGGAGGGCAAAAGAAAAGGATAAACCATTATTTACTTCCAGGAATGATAGATAAGTGCACTGATAGATGGCATATTTGGTGGTTTATTTATTTATTTTACCTTTTGATTCTTGAAAGCTAACATCAGTTTTCTATTACCATTACTTCTCTAGCTTTCTCATCAGTTTTTTAAGTATCTAGTCTCTTATAATAATTTCCTCCCTCTTGAAATGTGTAGAGTAGTTCTCTTTCCCTAACTGATATGTATACTCCCTACTTTCCCAGGTATAATTAGTATCTGTATATCTAGTACCTCATCTAGGATCTAGCATTTAATAAGTGCTAGATATTGCCAGTGCTAAGTTAAACTGAATTAGAAAAAACAGGTGAAAATACCATAGGTTGTTTTACCCACCAGGGATACCCCAGGAGATGTGGATTTGTTCTTGTTTCTTTAAATCCGTTTTTCTCCACCCTCACTCTCTGTATAGATCATGTCAGATCACATGTGGAGTGAAACCCAATGGAAAGAGAAAACCTTTGGATTATGACAGTCCTGGGTTCAAATCCCAGATTGATTACCAATTCTCTGTGGTCTGGAATGAGCTCACATTTCTTAAGTCTGTTTTCCAATCCACAGAGTGAGAATAATTATGTTTTCCAGAATACTTAGAAGAATTGATGCTCAATGACCATTAATTCCCGCTCCCTTCCAAGCAAGAGGAACAAACATAAATTGTTTGAGATGTAAATGGCCTTAGAGATTATCGGTGACCTCAACCCCTCATTTTGCAGATGAGGAAATGTATGGAGACCTGAAGAAGGAAAGTGACTGGTAAGAGATTACATAGTTCTTAAGTGATATAGCGAAGACCAAGAAAACAACAAAGACCACTTCCATTCCAAGTGCACCTCAATTTTCTTCTAGAAATATAAAAAATGATGATGATGAAAATGATTTGATGATTTCAAGGGAGAGATAGACCGTCCCTCAGTCAAGTCCCCCAAATGAAGAAAATGTAGGCGAGGTACCCCTTCTCTCCCCAGATATCCCTTGACATAAATGCAGTGTGAACGAGAAATAAGCATATGTTTGGCCACTGCGATTCGGAGGGATTTTGTTATGTCACATAGTCCATCCCACTCTGATTGAAATGGGATGTGCATGTGCACTGATCGGAAATCCATGGTGCTTGGCTGATGTGCAATGTAGCGATTCATATGGAAGTCACCACTGGCATTGCTCATGGAAGCTGGTGTGAGGTGCCTGGGACTCCAGGTTACCAGAGACATCGTCATGGGATCTGAGAGCTAGAATATGAAGTAGGTCCCATATTTTCAGATTCTGGGATTGTTGGGGCTACATATTGGTGGAAGGTACAGATTCACTTATCTCAAATACTTTTTATTTTTATTTTTTTGCATCTGGGGTTAAACTGCACCCAGGACCAAAGAAGATACTCGTAGGCCAACCTGGGTGCCTCTGTCTGGTTTCTGGGCTCCTGAAGCTACCTCGTCCTTTACACTTTCAAGCGGGTTTTTTATCGCTCGTTGCATTGAGTCTCCACATCCTGGTTTATTCGGGGATGTGGAATGTGGTGTTTTCCTCTGAGAAATGGTAGATTTTAATTCACGAGTAGACAAAGAGGCATGGAGAGTCTGGTCAAAGTTTGTGCCATTGTCTTGGATTGAGGTGCCAAAAACAACTTAGATGGAATTATTACCCATTCTGTGGCTCAGAATGGAATTAAAAGCCTTTTCTAGAAAGAGAGCATGACATAAAGCAATGGGAACTCACTGTGTGAAGGCTGGGGTGGCTACGCAAGGGGGTGAACGAGAGTTTGCATAGATGTGAGGAGGGAAGATTTGACTAACTCCAAGAGAACCATTCAAACACATTAAGGCGGATTTAAAGATGAGACATTTATGAGTGGGAAAGCAGGCTTGGCATGAGTTTCTGACACAGGCCAGAAAGATGTGTGCAGTTTGCGCTGGAAGGGAAGTTAGGGAAGGCAGGTAGGAAAACTGGGTTGAGTGACATCTAGGTTAGAGGTCGGGGTGGTCTCTTCCTGAGCATATGCTCCAGGAGGGGAGGGACTTGTCTTTTCACTGTGCTGTCTTGCTTACCCTTGGGAGGAGGCCAGGGAAGGCTTGAGGGAGCCCCCAGAGCTGAGAGTTCTGACAGCAGACCCCAATGAGCCCCACCTGCTATGTTACAACTTCAAGGACATATCCCCAACCAAGCCCAGCTGTGTCACAATCAAGAGAACAGAACCCCCATCATGTCCTTCAGGGTCCCAGACAAAGAAAAACCCAGGGGACATGTGCTGAAGGCTCAGCAAAAAGGGCCATAAAGAGGGTGCCTCAGCTGGGTGTGGTGGTGCACACCTGTAATCCCAGTAACTTGAGAGGCTGAGACAGGATTGTAAGTTTGAGGCCAGCCTCAGCAATTTAGCAAGAACTTCAGCAAGTTAGCAAGACCCTGTTTCAAACTAAAAAGGGTTGGAGGTAGAACGGTAGTTGGAGGTTGGAGGTAGCTCAGAGGTAGAACACCCCTGGGTTAAATTACCAGTCTCTCTCTCTCTCTCTCTCTCTCTCTCTGTCACACACACACACACACACACACACACACACACACACACACACACACACACACACACACACCAAAACAGCTGAACAGGAATCGGGGAACTAAGAACAGAGGGAAACAGAACACGAGACCGCTCCCTCACTGCCGCAGGCAAGGGGCACAGAAAGCAAGGCTGGGAAGGGAGGCCAGGCAAGGCTCTGGAAGGGAGCCCATGGTGGGAAAAGATGGTCCCCTCCAAGAGTGTGAATGGCAGCTATGGTTCCCAGTGTTCCTGCAACCGAGTCAAAACACTAGGAGAAAGAAAACTGCCCCTATAGACAGGACTCCCAAGGCCTGAACAGAGAGGCAGAGCAGCATCAAACATGGAACAGGCCATTGTATACTCAGGGATGCCTGTGACAATCACTGAGAAACGTGGGGACATTAGAGGAGCAGAGCCACATACACTTGGCTTGGGCAGGTCCTGCTCACGAGAGGGAAGGGCAGGGGACCAGGAACAGAGGCTTACAGGGGAAATGGGAATTGGGTTTTACAAATACGTGTTGGATGCGGAAGAGATGGGACCGCAAGTGTAACTGGATGGGCTGGGTCGCACCTGGGCGATGCCAGTCTTACTGGGCAATTCTAGCGAGTCCGAAAGAGAGGATATTTTCTTTCTATGTCTTACATTTGTTTTCTCTATCTCCTTCTCCCCAGATGTCACCAAGCATCTGCTACGTACCATGGCTGGCAACAGAAACATGGGTCTGAGAATATACTGTTACTGGGCTAAATTTGGTGGGTTTGGGGCTGGGACTGGGATATTCTGGTACATCCTATTGACTTTCACACTCTTTGCAAAGCAGGACGCACGAGGGCCTTGCGATTGGCTAGACCCCACCTCCTCGTAGCTTCAGGAGCCACACCCATTCCTGGTAGACAACATAGAAAGCAGCTGCTCCCAGGGAGACACATGGGCTCCAGCTGGGAAGCTCCCTGGCAAGTCCTGGGGAGGGAGATGCGAATCTCAGGGGGACGGCTTCTGTTTCTTTGGATTTTAATTTGCAAAAGGAAGTGAACTCTGGTTTTGAACGTTGATTTCCCTCTTAGAATTTAATTGTGGAGAGCGTCCAGAGTGCTCACGTTCCGGGTATTTTTAAGCTGCTGGTATTGTGCTGTTGGGGTATTTTTAAGCTATCATGTGGTGTTTGTGGCACAGCATCCTCTGCTGAGCTATATTCGACGCGGGGCTTGAAATTTGAGATGTGAAACACAATCAGGGTGAATTTCTGACCTGGGGTGCCTTGGGGACTTGGAGCGATTTTACTGAATGCCCTGTTGTGGAAATTTCAGAGGCTCCTGGAGGTAACAGCTGAAATGCCACCCCACCACTCTTGTAGTGAGGAGTGGCCTGGCCTAGGAGGTGAGGACAGAGATCCTCTGCTGACCTCCAGCCCTCGACAGGACCAGCATTCCCTGGCCGCCCACAGTCATAGCATTTAAGCCCAGTTAGACAAGTAGACAAAACCTAGGGGAAGCAAGGTGAAACACTAATCCCACCTGCCTCCTGTTTCCACAAATAAGGGGCTTCTCCTCGTCTGCCATCTGCTAACATCCAGAAGGTCAGGTGTTGACCCGGAAGTAGAATGGCAGCACTAACGATACTGCTCACTGGCAGCAAGCTCAGAAGGTGCTTCTGTGAGTCTGAAAACGAATCCTCATCTGGCGAGGCACTGTGGCACAGAGGTTGGTAAGTAGATATATGTGTGCAAAGACAAACGTGTCCCTTTTGCTTCCATTGGATGCGTGGTGGGTGGAGCCAGGGCTAGGCTCCAGGTTCCACTTGTTCCCTCATGGAGTGCTTTTGTGCAGTGTATAAACTACACAGTATTCACAGCAGCCCTAAATATTCTCCTCTCTTTCTCTCTGCAAAGTAGAGGAGCACTAGGTAAGGCCTGTCTCTGGGAGGCCCAGCCTGACCTCTGTTCAGCTTCTCGGGGCCTGTGGTCTCCTTGTCAGGAGAGGGAAGTGAAGAAAACTGTCCTCTTTTAACCTGGCTCATCCAGGAGCTCTTATGCCTTGAGGGTTGTTGGGTATTATAGGATCTAAGAGTAAGACCTCCTCAGTTCTCCTCCTAGCACCCCCTGAGATGGCTTCTGTCTGCCAGAGCTTTAAAGCAAGGATTAATAAGTGGGATGGCATTAAACTAAAAAGTTTCTGCTCATCAAAGGAAACCATCAAGAGTCTAAAGAGAGAGCCTAGAGAATGGGAGATCTTTGCCAGCTACTCCTCTGATAGAGGACCAATATCTAGAATATACAAAGTACTTAAAAGACTTAACACTAAAAAAACAAATAACCCAATCAAGAAATGGGCAATTGAACTAAATAGACACTTCACAAAAGAAGAAATACAAATGGCCAATAAATACATGAAAGAATGTTCCACATCATTAGCAATCAGGGAGAGATGTGAATCAAAACTACATTGAGATTCCATCTAATTCCATTCAGAATGGCGATCATCAAGAGGTCAAACAACAATAAATGCTGGCGAGGATGTGGGGAAATAGGAACTCTTCTACACTGTTGGTGGGATTGAAAATTATACAGCGAATGGAGATCAGTGTGGAGATTCTTCAGAAAACTGGGAATGGATCCACCATATGATCCAGCTATACTACTCCTGGGTATCTTTCCAAAGAGACTGACATCAGAATATTATATTAATACATACATATCCATATTTACAGCAGCACAATTCACAATAGCCAAATTATGGAACCAACCTAGGTGTCCTTAACAGATGAATGGATTACAAAATTATGGGATATCCACACAATGGAATTCTACTCAACAATAAAGAACAAAATTATGTCATTTGCAGGAAAATGGATGGGCCTGGAGAAAATTATGTGAAGTGAGATTAGTCAGTCACAGAAAGTGAAGGGTCATGTGTTCTCCCTCATATGCGCAAGCTAGGGAGTCATTAGGATTCAAGAGGGACTTTATATAGTGGAGGAGAAACCCCAGTGGAGCGAGGGAGGTGGTCTAGGGGAAGGTGGGGGGGAGGGAAGAGAGGGGGCTCAAAGAAGGAATCACTTCCATTGGCATTATGTACATATGTGACAATACCAATGTCAATTTCAATATCCAGTATGGAGAAGGGGGGACATGGGGAGGGAGCTGGGGGAAAGCCCACCAAGTGCTATGTGCATGTATGTCACTATCACTATGAACTACATTATCATGTAAGACTGTAATGTACCAATAAAAGTACAAAAAAAGTTCAGAGGGTTGAGAGGAATACATTTCACCCAAATCCCTAACAATAAGGACAATTAATAATGTTTGCTCCTTATGTAATAACAATGCAAGCTTTTGTGGTGGTTAAGCTCCCCCCCCTTTTTTGGTACTGGGGTTTGAATACAGGGGCCTTTTGCCTCTTAGCTAGACCCCCAGCCCTATTTTATTTTATTTTGAAACAGGCTCTTACTAAGTTGCTGTAGATTTTGCTAAGTTGCTGAGGCTGGCCTCAAACCTGTAATCCTTCTCCTGTCACAGCCTCCCAAGTACTAGGATGACAGGTATGTGCCACCACACCTAGCTCCCTCTCTTTTTTTTAAAGATAATTTTACATAATGGTTGAAGATTTTACACTGTGGTCACTGTTCAAAATGAATGATATGCAAAACCATGCTTTTTTGTTTTGTTTTGTTTTGTTTGTTTGTTTGGGGGACAAGCCTTAATATGTTGCCCAGACTGGCTTTGAACTCCTGGGTTCAAGCAATCCTCCTGCTTCAGCCTCCTGAGTACCTGGGACTCTAGTGTGGGACTCCAGCCCACACTTGGATCCATTAGAGGAGTCACTTGGGCCCCTCTCTAAACCCTGTCACCCTGCCTGTGACAGTGAACCCCAGTCTTTATATCAGGGAACATGTCATGAGGATCCCGTGGAGCAAAAGTAATTGAAGTAGAATTTCAACCAGAATATTGCCCTAGTAGTCAAGCCAAGCCTGCTCCACCGAGGTACTCACCTATGATATGATCAAAAAGGATTCTTTAATTAAGGACTTCACGAGGTGGACAAAAGAATGCACTGAGCATGACCGGGCCCAGCCTGCACCCAGAGAGGAGCGATCAATACTCTGATTACTGTTCTATATATAAACTAGAAGAGCTATTTTGTGGGTGCTGATCCCCATGCCCAGGTCCTGCAAAAGGAACTTTGGAGAATGGATGTGCCCACCTGGACTTGTCCTCCTCCAGCTTCTCCTGTTCATATCTGTGGGTCCCTGTGGCTCAGAGCTGCCTGCTCAGGAGATCCATTGTCCCTCCAGTCACTCCGTGCCCTGTGTCCTTCACTTGGTTTCTGCAAATCCTTTGCATTCATTGCGAGTGCGGCCTCCGAGGAGCCTCCCGCTCCTTCCCCGAGCTTTGCTGATCTGCCTGCCTTGGCTTTGACACTGGGATGCTTTGACACTGGGACCGATGCTGGGGCTGCAGCATCGGCTTCCCTCCAAGTGGAGTGCCCTAGTGTGAGGGTTTGCCTGGGATGGAGAGGTCTCCCAGGACATGGATTTTTGATGCTAAACCAGGAGAGTCTGAGGCAAACTGAGACATGTTGGTTACCCTGCCTGGTGCTCCGATCCTCTCCTGTCATTCTGGTGGCACCGATGTCATCTCTTTTTACCTTGCTGCCTTCCCCGCCAGCCAACAGCAAGCATGCCCTGTGATGGATATTGGGTAGGAATATCAGCGTGAGCTCCCGTAATAATAGATAATTAAATTGAGCCTTTTCCTTTCTGCGTGTCCAGAGTCAATGGGAGAGAAAGCCTCACTCATGCCCCCTATTGTCTGCGGGGCCCTGCCTGGAAGGAGAATTCAGGAAGTGGGTCTCTTTTTAGCATCCCCATAGTGCTTCGACGCTGGACTCTGTTTCTCTGGGTTAAAATCGTGCCTCTTCTTCTCTACGGGGTTGGCATTTCCCTCGTGTCAGACTCATTCCATGACAAACATTCAGAGACTGGCCAGGCAGCCACGTCGTTTCCTCAGTTTCTCTGGTTTCCCCGGTGTTCGCATGGCCAACGACCAGATCCCCCGGATGGATGTTTTTGGTGATTGTTTCTTTTGTGTGTGTGGTTAGAGGAGTCTGGTCTGCTGCCACAGTGCCTACGGTCATATGGAAGCTTATGGAGGTGGCCACGTGACCCCACAAGGCAGCCACAATGCAATTTATAGGGCCTGCTGGGAAGTCACGTGGCAGATCCGCACCTATGGGCTGGGCGAGGGTGGGTGATGTGCTGATCCATCAAGCCCTGGACAGAGGTAATCGTTTTGCAATTGCAAACTCATTATTTCTTTATTTGTATTCAGTAGCGCAGAGCCATTCACGAGAAACACATTTTTAAAACATCATTACTATAAAATTTGTTAAACTGAGTGTAAACATTTTATCAGCAATATGTTCTGAAGAGTTTTTCTTTTTTTTTTTTTTAACTGAAATATTATTTCACAGCCGCCCGGCTCCTAGGTTGGGTCACAAGTTACTAATGTCTCTACCTTGGAATGGAATTGGGCTGCTGCTGCCTGACTGGGGAATGAGGCCAGGGTGGGTTTTTCATGCCTTATGGCTGCGGCGGTAAGCAGTGCATCATCATTATGAGGCTTTCTTCTTTGCTTTATCTTGTATCATCAAGTGTAATCAGAGGACCAGGAGGGCCTGTGTTCTTCTAGAGGAGATTGCAGGCACAAAAACATTTGGTTTACTGGTCTTGGGGGAGCTCTGTGCTTCTCACACAAGGGAGAAATCTTTGCACAAATGTTACCCAGACAGCAGAGAGACGCTCTGGAGAAGAGAGACCGTTCAAAGACCAGGAGCTTTGAAACTCTTTAGCCTCCTAGAGTTTAAATGGCTCTGACCCTTGACCTTTCCTGACAGTGCAATTTTTATTGGTGCAATACAATTGGACATCGTAGCGAGATTTAAAGTGACTCAGTCCTTTATATATATGCACGCCACATCTCTTGGTGTGGTTCCTTCCTAACCCCATCCTGCTGCCTCTCCCTCCCTCCCTGTACCTGCTAGTAAGGTTGTTAGTGGTGCCTTCATATATGGATATAATATTATTTGGTCTGTTTCCTTCCTCAGGTCTTCTTTATCTCCTCCTTTCCTCCCTCTCCCCACCTTCTTCGACTATGCTACTGGTCTCACTCCTTAATACCATGAAGCCCCTTTTATTTTCTATTTTCTTTCTAGTTTCCACACATGAGAGAAAACATACAACCCTTGACTTACTGAGACTGGCTGGTTTCTTTTCTTTTCTTTTTCTTTCTTTTTATATTGTGGTACTGGGGATTGAACCCAGGGCATTCTACCTCTGAGCTACACCCCCAGCCGGATTTTATTTTTCATTTTGAAACAGTGTCTCACTAAGTTGCTGAGGGCCTTGCTAAGTTGCTGAGCCTGTGATCCTCCTATCTCAGCCTCCCAAGTACTGGTATTACAGGTGTGCGCCACCACGCCCGGCAGCGTACATTCTTGAAGTTAAGGCTTACGAGTTTACGATTCAGAACCGTGCGTGACTCTTCCTAGGCACGCTGGTTGCTAGTGGGTTCCAGATCACCACCAAATGAGTGGGAGTGACTTGTGCTCAGAACAATTAAGTTATTTCCAGTTGAGGGGGAATTGAGAGGGAGCCACCATTGTCTATTAGGTTCACTGGAGTCTGAATCCTGGCTGCCTCGAGCTGTGTGACCTTAGAGACGTGACTCAGCCTTCTCCTTCATTTGCCTTTTCTTTGAAATGGAGGTGATGTTCAGCTAAGAAAATCATTGAAGATTAAAGGGTGCATCATATAAAAATTTCAGTAGCAGGTATTACTAGCATCATTGCTGCTTCAGCTATTCCTAAAGTGGCCCCCTGTGAGGCAGGTGAGGCTCCTCACAGAGTCTGTGCAGTGCAGTAGAGGCCAGCGTGAGTCGGGGCTATGAGAGCAAGGCCTGAGCCTAGGGTGGGAGGGAGGATGCCTCCTCTACTTTAGTGTAACAAGAGCGTGTTAGCGGCTAGGTGTGGTGGTACATGCCTGTGATCCCAGGACTTGGGAGGCTGAGACAGGAGGATTGCAGGTTCGAGGACAGCCTCAGCAACCTAGTGAGACCCTGTTTCAGAACAAAAAATAAAAAAAGGTCTGGGGGTATAGCCTGGAGGTAGAATGCCATTGGGTTCAATCCCCAGTACCCCCCATACACACACATGCGTGCACACACACACACACACACACACACACACACACAGCATGTTAGCTCTTCCCTGCGTTCCTGTGTTCATTCCCAATGAACTTTACTTCACTCCAGTCTTTGGGGAGGACAAAACAGGCTATCCACATGGGCATTAAGAGGAGAGATCACACGTTGGAGAAGAACATAGACTTGTAGAACATTTGGAAAGTAGTACAGCTGGGTGACAGCCAGCATTACCCTTTGCCTGCAGTTTTTAGGAGGGCCCTTATGGAGAACGTTCCTTACATGTGTGCCCTTCACAGGGGTGGGGATGGAGCACTGGATGCCGCCCCTGGATTGGTGTGAGGGGGAGGACCTTCAGAGGCTTGGGGCTTGGCCATAATTACCAGCCCTCTGTGGAGACTGGCTTTGCCCCAGGACCCACGTGGGTGGAGGCAAACATGTGGCCTCAGAGAGAGAAATCTTTGGTCCAGGGTGGGCTGAATCCTTTTAATAAAATGCTGAGGTTCTGTTCCCAGGACCTTAATTATAATACCTTCTTCCAGCCACCAATCCTGAGACTTAACTACAATGTATAAGCTGTTGTTCAAACTTCCAGGGAACCGTGATCCCTGCCAGCATCAGATAGAACGTATAAGCTGGTAGAGAAGACACACAGGTAGTTGTATAGTCACGGTGAGCATTGTAAATGCTCTGAGATGGCATGTTATTATAGAAAGAAACCTAACAAGATCCTGAGGGATCAGAGAGTCTCTTGAAAGACAAGTTTCTGAAGGGCAGGTAGGGAATTTTCCAAGTGAAAAGAGAGTGAAGGTGTCATTAAAGAGAACAGTATTTGCAAATTTCAGGAGGTGAAAGGCTGGTGCATTGGGGTGGCTGAAGTTAATCTTTAGTAACGGCAGGACAGGTGTTTGTTGTTTTTTTTTTTTTTTTGCGGTACCGGGGATTGAACCCAGGTGTGTTTTACCTCCAAGCTACACCCCCGGCCCTATTTGTTATCCTTTATTGAAACCAGGTCTCACGAAGTTGCAGAGGGCCTCACTAAGTAGCTGAGGCTGGCCGTGAACCTGGATCCTCCAGTCTCCGCCTCCCAAGTACTGGGATTACAAGCGTGTGCCACCACACCTGGCTTGTTGGGGTTTTGAGTGGTGAAGTAGCAAGATAGATATACAGGAGAGGAAAGCAAGTATCAGTACATGCATAACCTAGCAGAACACGGAAGTGACTTGGAGTAGGTTCTGAAGACAGTGGGGATCCACTGAATGGTTTTATGAAGAGGAATGACATCATCGGTTTTGCAGTAGAGGGAGTTCATCCTGTGGTGTGGAGTGTAGGCATGGGGGAGACACCATGTTGGCCTTAATTAGGGAAGTGGCTATGAGTAGCAGATAGTAAAGTAGAAGTCTGTTAATAGGCTGAGAAACATGAAGGAATGGAAAATAAGGCCTAGATTTCTAGACTAGCCTATTGAGAGGTTAGTAGTACAGGAGTCCTATTTGATTTTTTAAGATTATACTTCACTGGTAAGATGTTCTTTTCTGCCTATTTTTCTTAAACATGATAACTGTAGTCATTTTAAAATAAAGCATATGTCTGATAACTCCAGTATCTGGATCACCTGTGGATCTATTTATGTTGACTATTTTTTCATGGGTTTCAGTGATTTGGTCTTGTTTCCTGGCATGTCTGGTAATTTTTGTTCAATTATGAACACTTTATTTGAAATGTTTTAGATATTTCAGATGTTTTCTTTCTCCAGAGAGGAATAAGTTGTTGTGATCATCATATTTCCCCCCCTCCCCCTTCTCTTCTTTTTGATCTTGAACCTTAATGAAAAATATATATTTCATTGATATATATGCTAACAAGTTCAAGAGCGCTCTTTGTTTGGTATGTGATTGGATCAAGGGCTAGGAATGTACATGGTAGAGCCAGGAAACAGGATATACATAAACAAAGATATGCACAGTCACAGGATGACAAAGTAGTGTCTGGCATGGCTATGTCCCAGTTTCCTTACCAATTAGCAGCATTTTGGTGATCCCATAGATGATGGAGAACAAGTGTTCAGATTCTGGGCATGGCAGAGGTGCTCCCCAACATGTCCTACATGTGCTCTCTCCATCTCCTGCAGCACCTGGTACGTCTTCCTTGGAAATTTCTCATTAGGTTGCACTTCTGGATCGGCCTTGTGGATACCTCAGCAGATGCAAGGTATCGGCCACTTCCTGCAGCACTGACCCTCTACCCTGGTATCACACATACCACAAAGCCAAGGTTGAATACCACAGGGTTTATGTAACCTCAGTGGCCCGGAGGCACAGGGGAACCCAGGGGGCCTCCTCTCCATGCCTGGGTGCTCAACAGACTGTGGGTAGGAGGCTTCATGTTGCCATAATCTGCCTCCCTAGATCAGAACCAGAAAGAGAGTAAGTCCTCTTTTTGTGATCGAACAGGATTTGTGGAAACCACCTTGACCCACTGGGGGTGCTTCTATTTCTGGTTTGCCCAGACCACTAAGACATAACCCTCCTGGGTTCTCAACCAAAACCCTGGGTGTTTACCAGGGCTTCTACATGGCAGGCCCACATCCCAATTCTCGCCTTCCTAACTACAGCTTAGCTATGACATTCTGTGCTAAGACTTTCTACTGGCTTGGATGCTTCTTTCCACTTGGTTTCTCTATGTTCCATCCAACAGGTGTCTGGCTTGGACATCATAACATGACTTGAAGGAAAATTGTACATCAGCTCTATCTCTCTGTGGCTTCTTGGGTCTCAAGTTCTGATTTCTTTGTAGCCCAAATTCCAATTTTTGTCTGTCCAAACCAATGAGAATGTTGTGAGCTCTTTATTTCCCAGGCCACAAATTGACAGATAACTCAAGGAGAAAACATGTTGCTGAATGCAGGGTTCAGCACAAAGCGTCTCCCTCTCCTGGGGGATTTTGGCCCTTCAAGTCTTGGATGCTTTGGTTATTTGCTGATGCCATAAGAAGGCTGATTTTATTTTATTTTATTTTAATTTTTTTATGTGGTACTGGGGATTGAACTCAGAGGCATTCAACCTCTCAGCTACATTGACATATATCAAAATGTATAATTACAATGCACCAATAAAAAAATAGAGCTGGGGTGTAGCTAAGAAGGCTGATTTTAGATTATTATCTGGCTCTCATAGGTTTTCTTAGCCAGATATTTAGTCTAATGCCATCTACTCTATCTTAACTGGAAGTTTGGACTGAATACATTTCTTTCTTTTTTATTTATGCTACTGGGGATTGAACCCAGGGACATTCTACCTCCAAGGTATACCCCTCCCTTTTAAATGTTTTTCTTTTGAAACGGGGTCTTGCTAGGTTGCTGAGAGTCTTGCTAAGTTGCTGAGGCTGGTCTCAAACCTACTATCCTCCTGTGTCAGCCTCCCAAGTACTAGGATCACAGGCATGCGTCAACACATCCCACTAATACATTTCTTAAATGTGTAAAAACATAAAACTAGATTCAAATTCTTGTAGACTTTGTGCCAACAAAAAGCCAAAAAATAATTAATAAATTTAGACTGATTTCACAAATGCAATTAACAAATTTAACCAATTTAAGAATTTGGTTAAAGACAAAAACAGTAAAATTAAAATCATTGCTAATTTAACATGATGAACGATGTCTCTAAATATGTGACTATCTCCTAACTTCAGGGTTTTAATTGTCTTGCGTGATAATCCAGTTCTCATCCTCTTTTCTTTATTCCAGCAGCAAAATAACTTAGACTCCAGTTCATACCATGTGCTGTGACATTTGGCCTCCATTATGTTTGTGCATAAGAGTAAAATATGCTCTTTTCTCTTTGGCTCTGAACACTTAAAATGCTATTCTTTGGTGCCAACACAATGACAGAGATGAACACAAACGTAGGCACTGAAATGGCATGGCAGTTTTTGCATCTGGGAGCTCCTCTTGATATTTCAGGGCATACTTACTGCTGATATTCTTAGGCAATCATTGAAATGAAAGCATGAATGTAAAAAATTACCCTACTGTGGCTTTGAAGACTCTATGAACATGGAAGTGATGTCCAGTCATTGAAGCGGCTGAACCGAGGCACCGAGCAGGGCAGGACAGGTCTGCTTCAGTCCCAAGTCTCCTACTCTGTTCTTATCAGCATTGTCACTCCCACAAATGAGAAAAGCAGCTGGCCCCAGATTCCCTCCCTGAAATCTCCAGGATGCGCTGTGAGCCTTCTGCATGCCCCAAAACCATCCCCTCCCCAGCTCTCAGTCAGCACCAGTCGCTTCTCCTCATTAAGGAGCAGGTGCTGTGGCCCTAGAGTTTCTCTTCCTGAGGGACGTGAACCCCCAGTGAGACATGTACAA
>PVJS01033993.1:0-21836 GCA_004027185.1 Glis glis
AGAGGAGAGGAGAGGAGAGGAGAGAGAGAGAGAGAGAGAGAGAGAGAGAGAGAGAGAAACAGGGAGAGAGAGAACGAGAGAGCTGAGGCTGGCCGCGAACCTGGATCCTCCGGTCTCCGCCTCCCAAAGTACTGGGATTACAAGCGTGCGCCACCACGCCCGGCATAACTAGTACCACTCTTGATGCATAGGAGAGAAATTAATTCATACAGTGAGTGATGGGGCATTTCATGGAATTCATTTATTTATTCCATATATGTTCATTTATTCCATATATTTTTGAGTGCCTACTATATGCCTGACATTCTTAGAGGTGTTGGTTAGACAGTAGTGAACAAATGAAGCCCCTGCCTTCCTGGAACTTGCACCAGTAGAGGATTTAGATTCAGGATAAATATAGGCAATATATATGTTATATTTCTGAGTCTTGAAGAAAAGATGGGATCTACATAGGAGAAAGGGAGAATATTAGTGTGGTCTGGAAACGGATGTGAGACCTGGGTGCTTTCTGCCCTCTCCCCAAAGGAGAAGGGCTACAAGGGCAGGATCTCCTCAGTGCTGACGAATGAACCTCACAATCCCCAAGCACATAGCTTCTTGTCCACATGGTCAGGGAACAGAGTCCTGGAGTCAGATGTCACCTAGGATGGGACTGGGAATTTGGTGACAAAGCTGGGGGGTCTTGGCCCATTGGAAGGGTGGATACTCACTTACATGGGTGATAGAAGGCACCCGGAGGAGGTCCTTTGTTCCACAGATTCTTTCCCTGAGAGCTTTTTAAGGGACTTCACATTCCATGCTTACCTACTCCTTTGGCTTGAGGCATGAGTTACTAAACTTTCTGTTCACAGCACATTTAGTATCTCAATACTTTTTTCATGGCTTTTCAAAGCCAAAAAAAAAAAAAAACCAAACAAGAAAACACACAAAATACTCACAGTTGTGTTTAAGTAGGTATGTCCAAATAACTTAATAGTAGTAATTTGTGCACAGTCTGACAGATGTCTCTGTATTTCCCTTGAAATTTTTAAAATATCCCGCAGTGCCCCTGTGAGTTCAGGATGGAATGCTTAGCATATGTTTGTCATGGAGGGCTTAAGGCATAGAAAGTGCTATTAAGCTATAAATGGTCCTTAACAGGGATAACTCATCAACCCTGAATGCCAGATGCATCCATCTGGTTTGTTGGAGAGTAGGCTGAGCCTAAAGAGATGGGAAATAGGCAGATTAAGTTTTGATGGAGGGAAAAGAGGTAAAGAGCAGGTTACAAAGTGGAGAGACCTGTGAAGGGAAAAGGCCGCCCTTCAGGAGGAGAAGGAGGATGGCACTGAGCCCTGAGCCCTCAGAGCCACAGGAAGTGAAGGAGAGAAGGTGGTGACCAAGCAGAAACAAGTTATCTACCCCCTACAGGGTCTGCAGACCCAGTGCAGTCAGGCGAGAGCCTCTCCCCCATGTGAGAGGCCATTCCGAAGGGTTCACTCACTGTCTTCAGTTGGACTAACATTCAAGCTGCTCAAAGTTTCAAAGATGCGCCCCCTTACCTGTCCCATCTTCTGTGTGTGCTTCCAGGACAGGTAGGACAGAACACCTTGGCATCCCATTCACTTTGTTTCTATAAACAAACATTTACTAGACTCTGCCTTGAGCCAGTTGCTCAGGTGCTAAGGATGAAAGAAGTCTCTGCTTTTATGAGCTCAGAGTCCCAACTCCTAGCTAGAAGACTTTTGGATCCTTCCTGTCTTTTCCTCTTGACTGGGGGATTGCAAGTTCGAGGCCAGCCTAGGCAATTTAGTGAGCCTCTGTTCATTCCCAAAACAAAAACAAAAACAAACAAACACACAGGGCTGGGGATGTAGCTCAGTGATAGAGTACCCCTTCATTCCATTCCCAGTACTGCATAAAACACCTCCAAAGGACATATCTTGTCCTTTGAAATATTAAAATATGAAAGATAGGTGTGTTTTAGAATGGATAAAATATGGTAACATTGCTGCGACAGGAGGTTCATAGGTTTGAGGACAGCCTTAGCAGTATAGTGAGACTCTCGGCAACCTAGTGAGACTCTGTTCCCCAGTACCTGGGAGGCTGAGAAAGGAGGATCACAGGCTCAAGGACAGCCTCAGCAAGTAGTGAGAGTCTCAGCAACCTAAAGAGATCTGTTTCAAAACATAAAAATAAAAAGGGCTGGGGGTGTAGCTCAGAGGTAGAATGCCTCTGGGTTCAATCCCCAGTACCAAATAAATAAATAAATAAATAAATAAATAAATAAATAAAACTATATAGTAACATTAAATAAGTATCTATTATGATTAGGCATTTGACAGGCACAATTTATGTTATCTCAGTTAACCCTTACCTTCTGTACCTAGCCCTGGCGATCACTCCTTGCACCACTGAGACATGTTCAAAAATCTGCAGCATCACCAACAGTTGAATCTCTTTATTTACGTTTCTCCAGAAGCAGAACCCAAGTCCAGGGCTTGCAGAGGAATGCAGTTATCTGTGAGGGGACCCCAGGAAGCAGGTGTGAAGGAACAGGTGAACATAGGGAGAAGGCAGAAGTGAATCAAGTGGGCAAGACGAGGGTCACCACCTTAGGCTACAGGGTTCGACCCTGTAGGGACCATTGAAGCCTATGGAATGGCTTCCAGAACTGTCTGTGCACAGGATGGGAGGTTGGGGCATTTGTCCAGTGACCCCTATCCTCCTTTGGTTGAAGGTTGTCCCTGGGACTTTTCCTCCCTCTTCCTGGCCGAACCTGTGTGTGCAGAGTCGGCTCCTGCAGTTTTGGAGAAAGTCCTGAGACAGAAGAACAAGCAGGGCAGCCCGGAATGGAGACTCCATCACACCTACCGCTGTGACTTAGGGATGTGGTCAGGGCCGCGGAGGCATGTGCCATACCCAGAGGAGACGCAGGTGGGTCTGAGACTTCTCTTTGTGCTTAAGCTAGTTACTAAGGCATGTTTCTATTATTTTAACCCAAGAGTTTGATGAGTCAGGGAACTTGGGCTCCCAAGTCTTAGTCTTGGCTCTGTGTGGCCTTGGGCAGGGCCCCTCTCCACTGCCGGGTGAGGGAGGTGGACCGCACAAGTCCCAAGGAGCTCCTTAGTCGATATTCTGTCCTTTGACTCCAGCTTTCTATTGACCACCATTAAACTAAATTTGAGTTTTTGCACCAACCGCCTTGCTACCCACTCCCTTCCCTTCTCAAATAGTTCCTTGAAGCTCATACAGGTGGAAAGAAGAGACTAGAATCAATGTGCAGGTTTGTCTGTCTACACCAGACAACCCTGACTTTATTTATTTTTTGCGTACCAGGGATTGAACCCAGGGGCCTTCTACCTCCGAGCTACACCCCCAGCCCTAATTTTTATCCTTTATTTTGAAACAGGGTCTCACTAAGTTGTGGAGGGCCTCACTAAGTAGCTGAGGCTGGCCGCAAACCCGGATCCTCCGGTCTCAAACTCCCAAGTACTGGGATTACAAGCGTGCGCCACCACGCCCGGCTTCAACCCTGACATAAAAAGACAATCCTGACATTTAAAAGACATAACTCAAATTAAATTTCCCTGTCTTTAATTAATTCATTCATTCAAGACAATTTAATTGCGTGCCTGCCATGTGTCAGGTACCACACTGGACTCTGGTGTGAAGCAGCGAACAAAAAAAGAAAGTCCCTGTTCTTTTGGAATTTACATTCTCCTGGAGAGGAATGTATAAGCATTGGGAAGCATAGGTCAAGGAAACGGCACTTATGAAAGCTATGCAGCCAGAAAGAACTTACTAGGTGTAACATACTTGATAAGTGTGTATATGCCTGTGCTTTATCCCAACTGTAGGTGTGGTCCAGGTCTGCTCCATGGTCTCTCTTCCTGTTTAAACTAGTGCTACCAGGGCAGGCGTTTCTCATGGTGCTGGCAGCAGCCGTGAAGGGCAAGTCTTCTTGCTTGTCATGCCTGCTGCTCTGGTTTGGATATGGTCCATGTGCTGGAAGTTTGGTTCCCAGTGTAATGGTATTGAAAGGTGGTGGGACCTTTAAGAGGCGGGGCTGAGTGGGAAGTGCTTACTTATGTCAGGACTGCCCTTTGGAAGGGATCAATGCTGGTCTTGCACAGTGGGTTAGGTCTCCCAGGAGGGGATTAGTTCCCGAGAGCACTTGTTATAAATGAGCGAGCTTGGCCCCTCACTGGTCTCCAGCTTCCTCTCTCACCATATGATTTCATTCTATTGTTTGTGCTTTTACCGTGTGATCTGTCTACAGCGAGGTCCTCACCTGAAGCTGATGCTGGTGCCATGCTGGGACCTCCGGAACTATGAGTTAAATCCTTCCTTCCTTCCTTCCTTCCTTCCTTCCTTCCTTCCTTCCTTCCTCCCTCCCTCCCTCCCTTCCTCCTTTCCTTCCTTTCTGTACTGGGGATTGAACCCAGGGGCTTTCTACCACTGAGCTACACCCCCAGCCCTTTTTTATTTTGAAACAGGGTCTTACTGTTACTACATGCTGACCTCGAACCTGTGATCATCCTGTCTCAGCCTCCCAAGTCCTGGAATTATAAGTATGTGCCATCCTGCCTGGTTTAATAGATCTCTTTTCTTTATATAGTGCCCAGTCTCAGATATTCTGTTATAGCAACATAAAATGGACTGGTCCCTGCTGACATCCCATTGGACAAAGCAAGTCACATGGATTAGCCCACCATCAATGGGCAGAGGAGGCCTCTCCTCCACGGAGATGGGTACTTATGGCATACAGACCTGCTATGGCAGATAAGAAATCCACTACTGAACCACCTATGCACTGTATATCCACTTTTGGGAACAATCCTCTACACCTATTGAATGCCCCGTAGCCTCAACTATATTATTGTTGCCTAGGCTCCCAAGTTTTATCTATTCCTGTTTTATTTTTGTTGATTGTGTGACACTAACTAGACTATCCCCCCTGCACTTCCAGCTGGGTTGTGCCCCTCACCTGCCTGCTGCAACCAGGCATGTTAGCCCCTGTCCATGCCTTGCTTGTTCTCCACCCTGCTGCTCTGCCCCACTCCACACACTCAACTGCCTGTGCTGGCTGTACTCGACTAGGAAAAAAAATCTGATGAAAATGTAGGGTGCCGGCTGGCAAAAATCATTTCATGGAGATAAATTAAAATTATCTAGGCTGATTAAAACACTGAAGAAGAACTGAATTGGTACAGGATAATAAAACTTATAGGGATGACATGAAAATTAGCTGGTTGCTATTCATGGTTTGAACACCAAAGAAAAATGTTATTGATTTACATATAATGTCTCTGTTGTGTCTTCCAAAAGCCGCTTCAGCTAATATATAGCAGGAGATGGCAAAATCAAATGTTAAGTTTAGGACCCATCCATTCATCCATCCTGACTATTTTTTTTTTTGCCAATCAAAGAATAGCATCAGTGGTGGCAAAAAAGCCACGCTTCTCTTGGCAGCAGGATGGAAGCGAGAGAGAGCTGGCTCTGGACCTAGACATTTTAAAGAATTGCGGTTTAGATTGTAAGACACTACTGCATTCATAAAGTATGGCTCATTAGATTTTTGATGAAAAACTTCGAGGGGCATCTGTTTTCCCTCCTCTGCACCTGCCCCACCCCCATCACCATTAGAGACCATTTCAGAGTAAATTATGGCCTATTCTCCAGCCTGATTACTCAGGGCCTGCTCCTGCCAACCGTGTTCCTCCATTTTACAGCTTCTTAGCTCCAACCTCGGAGGGCAAAAAGGCGGAAATGAAGAGGAGGGACTGGAGCCTATTCATTATGCCTCTTGGGGTGGTGCTGGGGAAAGGATTGCTGGGAAGGAGGCTGGAATTATGGGTTCCATTAGCAGAGGCCAGGGAGGACTGTCCCACCACCACTGTGCAGCGCAGCGTCAAAGTTCAGGGCCAAAGCTCCTTCCCCACAAGCTAGCCATGGCAATGTCAGCTGCGAAGGGCTTTTAGTTGGGTCGGCTCTTTGCAGAGTTGAATGATGTGGTGTGATGATAATGGTCACAATCATGAGAAGACGAGAAGTGACAGGGTGCCAGGCACCAAGCAGAGTACTTCAGTCAATGACCGTATTTAATCCCCACAAGGACACTCCAGGAGGGACTTGTTGTGGTCCTTATTTCACTGAGACGGTAAGTAACCTGTCCAAGGACCTGCCTCACAGCTGCAGCCGAAACACTGGGGAGGAAGGAGCACCCTGTTTTTCTCCAGGACAAGCAGCTCTCTGGGCTGCCCTAATGACACTTCCTTTCCTCTGGCGGAGTCACAGAAGTTCGTGTGGACGCCCCATCACACTCTTCGCCGCTTTGTGGAGGGATCCACCAGGCTCCCATTAGCCCTTTCCCCACCGTCTCTCTTGAGGGGTTGTCACGTGTGCATTATGGTTGCTGCTACACAGCAAAGCCTCCATCCAGCCTCTGCCCCTCACCCCAACCCTCAGGCAGCAACTAAAGGCCACTGAGGTCATTCAGCAGTGATTCTGGTTTTGGATACAAACTGCCCGGGTTCTGTTCCTTTTCACCTCTGTGACCTCGGGAAGTCAACTTCTCTGTGCCTCGATTTCTTGAGCCTGATGATTGTGGACTGCCTAGAGCTCTTGTGAAGATCAAATGACGTAATGCATGCAGATCACTGTCAAGCATTTGGTAAGTGCTCATTAACTGCTACCTATTAATATTTCCTACTACATACTTGTTGCTGCCCTGGGACTAAAGGGGCATGAAAAAACCTGGGCTCTGACAAATTTAAGGGTCTTTGGCAACTCTCTGCTGTTTTGGGATCAGCCGCTCCATCAATTCTCAGGCACATTATAGATTAAAGAGATTTTGGTGCACTGACCTGGGAGACTCGTCACCATTTAGAGTATATAAATGTGCTTTGTGTTTCAGGCAATTGACCCATTGGACAAGTCACTGAGATGAGCCGAACAGACTGGAGAGACTAGGAGAGGCGCTCATTTCCTATTCTCAGGCTGAGGCTAGGAGGGGTCCCTGCATACTGCTTGGAGGCACCCTAATAGTGGGCACCACAAGGGCTTAAGGAACAAGAGGAGAGGGAACTCATTTCCTGGAACAGCACTCACTGGGCTGCATCCGTCAAACTGTGCTCTAGCCCTTTGTTCGGATGCACTGAGAGCTGCACTCTACCTTGGTTACAGAAAGGATGGCCATCTCTGCTCCCATCCATTGTAAGCATTGACCGGGCTAAATGGTATAATACTTCATGGAGAAGTCCTCTGTAGAAATTGAGAGCAAGGCTTTTGGAATCAGGGAGTGCTGGGTTGAAGCCCAGGCTCTGCTGCTCTACCAGTCTATGTGATTTAAAAGCTTTCATTTTCCCTTTTGTAAAACATAGATAAGAGTAGTACCTACCTCACAGGTTGTGAAAATGAGATAATGAGTGTAAATCACTTTTGGCATGGTGCCTGATCTGCAGCACACACTTGAATCATTGCAGCTGTTGTTGGAAGGTTTCTGTTAATGAGACTTTGGGCTCAGAGGAACCTGGGAAATGGGTAGGGAGGACAGGCAAAGGAATCTTTGCTTAGCCACCCTGCCCATTACGGCATTTCCTGTGATCAGTGGTGTGAAGCCACCACAAATAAAATGAGTGACCACAGATGGAAGGGGATCTCTCCACTGCAGCCAGGTATGGTTCTACTGTAGATCCATGGCTGCTAAGACTTTACAAGTTTCTGGCTCAGCACTAATATTTGTCCACTATTACATTAAGAGATATTTTTTTTCATTTTGCATTAGAATGTATGTACCATTGGTGGATATTTGCTCTCTAATCTAGGGAAATATGGATGTAACCAATGGTCCTTCCAGCTCTGAAGTAGTGAGCAGACAATTGCTATGTGTTCAACAAACTCTGCAGTGGAGCACTGTTGTAGTAGTAAAGAAGTCACTAATCCAACGAAATAATCTAAACCCACAAAGTTAACCCCATTCATTTAATAATTTGCATGATGGTTGCGCTGTATGGAAGTGAAGCAGAAATGATAAGCTATTTGCAGAAATGGCCACACTTTCCTTAATTTCTCCCTTGACCAATCATATTTTCAGTTGTTCTATTTGCTATTTGTTCTGTATCTTTATGTTCAGTATCATTGTTGACACATCTGTGACACCTTATTCAGTCATTACTCCTTTTATACTTCTGCTCTTCTTTCTTCCCCCTCCAGGGGAATTCTTTGTTCTCACCTAGGGCAGCTGTCTAGGTGTTGGAGAGCTCAAGTTTGCAGAATTTGGACTTAAAATTAGCCCAACTAAAGCCAGGTGTGGTGGCACAGGCATGTAATCCCAGTACTTGGGAGGCTAAGACAGGAGGATCGCAGGTTTGAGGCCAGCCTCAGCAACTTAGTGAGACTCTGTTTCCAAATAAAAAATAAACTCAGGCTGGGGGTGTAGCTTGGAAGTAGAACACCCCTGAGTTCAATCCCCAGTACCACAAAAAAAAAAAAGAGAAAGAAAATTAGCCCAAGTGGACATCATGCTGGGAGTCAAAGGAAAAGTAGGAATAGGCTGTGAAGGATGGCAAGAGCACTAGTTCCCGTGTCAGACAGTCTTGGGGGTAAAGGAAGGAGAGGCATGAGCATCAAGAGAAGGTGAAAGAAGCTGGTGTGGTGGCACACACCTATAATCCCAGTACTTGAGAGGCTAAGACAAGAGGATTGCAGGTTCAAGACCAGCCTCAGCAATTTGTGAGGCCCTATGCAACTTAGTGAGACCCTGTTTCAAAATACAAAATAAAATAGGGCCGAGGGTATAGCTTGAAGGTAGAATACCCCTGGGTTCAACCCCCAGTAGTACCACACACACAAAAAAAAAAAGAAAGAAAGAAAGAAGGAAAGAAAGAAAGAAAGAAGCTATTGTCTCTGTAGACTCAGGAGTCTTGAAATGAGCACAGCAGGTTCACACTTAGTGTTTCAGGTAAGCTTCGGTTTTCTCATCTGTAGAGTAAGGACAACAATCTCTATCACATAGTGTTACAAGAATGAAATGAGGTAACATGTGTAAAGCACTCCACACAGTGACTGGCACCTGGTAAATGCCAAGGAACTGCACTTATTTTTTTTAATGATGTGCTGTCATCCTGCCAAAGGGGGCACATATACTCCTTACTGGAAGTGAAGACTGGCTAGAAAGAAACAATAAAACCATACAGATTTCTTACCTTAATAAGAGACAAATGTATAAAGCATATTCTCTTACAGCTGAATTGTGGAATAAGCTCTTCCAATCCATGAGTTCTTTCCCCTGTTTCTGGCAAAATTACATTCTGCACATTTTTACTTATCAAATTACTAGTGAATGGCCTATTTAATTGATAGTCAGTAAAATGGTATTACATTTCAGTTTAATTTAATAGCTTGGGACCTGTCATTATTCTCTTTTATTGTTGTTTCAGGTGAGTCAAATTTAAAGTGAGAGGCAGCTGGGCGTGGTGGCGCACGCTTGTAATCCCAGTACTTTGGGAGGCGGAGACCAGAGGATCCTGGTTCGCGGCCAGCCTCAGCTCTCTCTCTCTCTGTCTCTCTCTCTGTCTCTCTCTGTCTCTCTACTTAGTGAGGCCCTCCGCAACTTCGTGAGACCCGGTTTCAAAATAAAGTATAAAAAATAGGGCCGGGGGCGTAGCGCGGAGGTAGAACGCCCCTGAGTTCAATCCCCGGTACCGCAAAAATAAATAAATAAATAAATAAATAAATAAATAAATAAATAAATAAATAAAAAATAAAGTGAGAGGCAGAAAGGAAGTTTTAGTTTCTCTGCTTTATATAAATAAGTGGTTCTCAAACATGTGCATGAGAATACCTGGGAGCTTGTTGAAACACAAGCAGCTCGGGTCTCACCCTGAGATTCTGGGGCTGGCACTTTGAGAGCCCGGACTTAAGCCAGCACTGATTTGTGTGTCAGCACTGTCTGCTGTGGCGGTTACAGGGCTGGCAGATCTCCACTTGGCTGAATGACCTTTGTAGGTATTTTTAGCTGGTTAAGTAGTAGTTTATAGCTCCTTTATGTTGATAGCAACATTTTTTTCTGCTCCTAAGAAAAATTACTAACCCAGAAGAAGTGCAGGAAATAAAAGAGTCATTAGCCATATTTGGGGCACATATCCAAAAACATGCACCTCTGTTACACATTGATTAAGAGCTTGGGCTTTGAAGCTGGGAAGGCAAGCAATGAGACCTAGCTCTGCCACTTTCTGGCCAAGTGGCTCTCTAAATTCTGTTTTGTCATCTGTAAAACGGGGGCAAGTATGCTTTCTTGCTAGGCTTAACAAAGGTAATGCACATACATGATAAATCAATAAATGTTAGCAATATTTTCCACAGGCATATAAAAGCCCAATCATGCCTAAGATGATCAGTGCCACCGTTCATATATGCTCATTAGAACCTGCTAGGAAGTCTGGGCATAGGTTGGGTTGTTTTCCTCTGAGATCGTGGTGTCTAGGTCAGTACAGGCAGGCAGGGATGCCCAAAGGAATTTCTTACAAGGTGTCATCCAGCCTTTTCTAGAAAATTTAGACTGAGGAGCTTTCTACTCTAAAATAAAATGTAAAGAAAATAACCCCATCAAATACCTGTCAGTAGAATTTTGCATGCTATTCAAGTTAATTAATAATTTGGAGTGTAGCTTAGTTATTACTAAAACATGAATAACTCTGCTTTTTTTTCTTTTTTTTACAGCATGTTAGGATGAAAGATCCAAAAGGACCTTAGAGATCATCTAGTTTGATATTTTCATTTTACAGATGAGAAATCTGTGGGTCTAAGAGGTTAAATGAATAAATTTGCCAGAGGGTATATAACCACAAATTTAATTTCTACTGGACTTGCTGTCTAAATACTCTTAGAAGAATAGCTTATGCGGGACTATTTTAAAAGCACAATTATTTTAGACTCCTACAACATATAATTGGTTTATATCCAAACACCCTATGTAGAAGGTAAATTCATTTAGTTTCCTAGGGTTACATTATGAAACACATTTATCTTGAGACATTATCAGGAAGGTGCATGGAATAAAGTTAGCCATTTTATGAGTCCATGATAGAAATTGTTTTATGACCGCACCAATTGGCAACATATCCTTTGAAAAATTTCAGGTCAAACGACAATCATCATTGCAATCTATGATAGAGAATATCAGAACTTCAGTTGTCCCATTTTTCTACGTGTGGAAGCAGATCCTTGACTGTTTTCTGAGAAAAATCTTGACTCCTTCTCCAATACTCCTTTTTGCAGAGATGGAGTGGCTTTCTATACAGATATCAGTTAATTTCTGGTAAAAATAATTTCAACTCATTTTCTACATGATTGATTAAAGTACAGGGATTTGTACTTCATTTGCTCATTAAAAATCTTAAACCTCCAGCTGCCAAACTCTTAAGGAAAGCTTAGTTATGATGTATATAGGGAACATTGCTTGAAAACTGTGTAGTCCATTCATTACTTTAGAAATTCTAACAGGGATAATTATAGTAGCTAGAAATTAAGTATTTACTCTATGCCAGTTACTAAGTCCTTCCATGCACTGTTTCGTTTTTTTTTTTTTTCGGTACTGAGAATGGAACCCAGGGGCATTGTACCTCTGAGCTACACCCTCAGCCCTATTTTTTATTCTTTATTTTGAAACAGGGTCTCACTAAGTTGCGGAGGGCCTCACTAAGTAGCTGAGGCTGGCTGCGAACCTGTGATCCTCCTGTCTCAGTCTCCCAAGTACTGGGATTACAACCTTGCGCCACCATGCCCAGCTTGAGTGTGTAAATTTTAAGAGCCCTTGTGCTTAGAGTTGTGCTTTCTGAGAGAACTTGGTTGAGCATACTAGGGAGGGAAGAAATGGCTCAGTATTCCTTGGCACTCTGGTTTCTATTTCTGAGGCAGTGGTAAGCAGGCACTGGGGGTTGTATGTATCAGAGGGGTGGGTCAGAGGTTAGCAAGAAGTGGTGTCTGGTAAGGTCCCTGTTACCATGAGATTGCCTAGGAGTATAAGATGGGATGAAGGGCCCCCTCTCCACCAGCATGGGGAAGGAAGAATTGATTTGTGGATATAAATAAATGTCCCTGGAGAGTCTCAGAAATATGCAAAGGAGGGGAATCCTCTACTTCCTGATGATCTGACAGGCGACGGCTCAGAGTCATTGCATTTCAGGGTGTTAATGTGAATCATTTTGTGCTCATTTATATTCCCAGTTTGACAAAAATGTCATGAAAAATGTCATGCAGCAGTCATGTAAAAAAAAAATTTTTTTTTTTGCAGTACTGGGGATTGAACCCAGGGGCATTCTACCTCCAAGCTACACCTCCAGCCCTATTTTTTTTTTGTTCTTTATTTTGAAACAGGGTCTCACTAAGTTACGGAGGGCCTAAGTAGCTGAGGCTGGCTGTGAACCCGGATCCTCCGGTCTCAGCCTCCCAAGTACTGGGAATACAAGCGTACACCACCACGCCTGGCTATGTAAAATTTAATCCCTGAATGAGGGCAAGAGTTCTGGTCTCTAAGTTAACTCCACCTTTGGTGTTGATGATGTCTTCAGTGCCCCCTTTTGAGTGTTTCCTTTTGAGTGGTCCACTCCTGAGCAACCAGTGTATTTCTATGTGAATGGTCAGTCTGAAGTTTGATCGTGCTTTCTTCTTTATTTCCTGGAAATCTGAGTCACATTTGTCATTCAAATAGCAATTGAGCAGAATCTTCTACTAAATATTCTTCAACTATTTTATCCTTTTTCCTTTGTGCATTTACCTTTATCCTGTTAGGAAAAGAGAGGAAGAGATGGAAAAAAGGCAGGGTGAAAAGAGGTGTAGGAGAGGAGAAAGGAAGGAAATTGAGCTCTTTACACAGCACAACTACATAGAAAAGCTTAACAATGGAAATACCTCAACCCTAATTGAGGTGACATCCTAAATTTGAAGTATAGATAAAACCAGCAAAAGTCCATTCTGTAACAAATTATTGTTTTTCTAAAGTACAAATCAGTGATAAGTATTGTAAAATTAACCAGAGTCAATGGGAATAGTGATGATAGATTATGGGGTTTAATCCCCAAAAAAGTAGATTATGTATTATCTATGATATTGATGTTCAAAAAAGCCAATGTTTCTTAGGGCAAATAGACGTAGTAGCGCCAAAGCTGAATCATAATAGCTCTCTTGTACGAATTAGAATGTTGCAAGCAGCTATGAAGCTTGCTTTTGAAACTCAGCTTTAGGTGTGCTAGGAGGCAGGGGACACAAAGTTCCTGTCCTTGAGCTCAGCTAAGTTAGCAAGTAATTGCAATTCAGGCAATAAATATCATAGTTGTGTGTGTGTATACAATTCTGCCTGAGTGAATCCATAATACCTTTATAGAGGGAGGAGTGTTTGAACTTACTCTTGACAAGGCGGAGCTGATTAAGAGACCATATACAAAAGAAAAGCAGGCACCAAAGTGCATGGTTGTTGGGAACTACCTAGTATAGCTCAAGTTTCAGAAAACGTCACTAGAAAATGAGACTAGGCAGAAGTACATGCTCTAAACCCTTATGTAGCAGGCCCTCAGAGAAGTTGTTTATAACAGTAGCACATTTCCTTTTTTTTTCTGGTACTGGGAATTGAACCCATGGGCATTCTACCTCTGAGCTACACCTCCAGCTCTTTTCATTTATTACTTTGAAACAGGGTCTTGATACGTTGTGAGGCTGGTCTGGAACCTGCAATTCTCCTGTCTCAGCTTCCCAAGTATTGGGATTATAAGTGTGAGCCACGATGCCCAGCTATCCTTTTATTTCTTCAAATCTTGTTCTTATAAACATGAAGCCTCCTGTATAGCTTTCCTTACTGAAACCCCCTTTAAATTCTGATGACCTACTCCTTATTGGCTGAGTTGTCTGAGTCATAATCAGCAAACTAGATACTAATTTAAATGTATTGGGGTTCATCCAAATGTTAAAATGGGTTGGTCTCTGGGGTGTTGTCTGCCATGATTACTGTAGCTGTAACCCTGGGAAACTTACTTTTTTGAAAATATTGTTAAAACAACTTTTAAAATTTACATACTTCTTAAGTATATCACACTGTGGACAAATCAATTCTGTGTTCTTCATTCCTAGGGATGCTATTGGAACTTCTCTAACTAAAATTACCTTTACTGAGCCAAGTCTTCTGTGTCAGGCCCTCACAGGTAGAAGTCTAGCCTTCAAAGTACAAGGATCAACTGTGGGCCAAGGCTGGGCAGCTTCATTTAGAGGGGAAGTTTGGCATGGCTCTCCTCCCCACTTAAAAACTATACCATTACCACTTTTATACACTGCTACAAAGGCATGATAATGTTGAAATCTTCCATGAGATATCTTAGAGAATCTGGTTAGATTGATAACCTGCCTGGAAAAATGAGCCAGACTCTGTAGGAACTAGGTTTTGTAGGTACAGTGGGATGTACAATGTCAACTTATTGTGACAGCTTCAATGAAAATTTTATTTGGCAATGACAGTAATATTTACTCCACACAGGTGTCAACAGCAACTGTTCCAATATACTCATTTGGAAATCTTGTTATTTATTATGGGCTAGGTGGCAGCTGCTTTGAAATTAACATGGGCAATCCTTTCAATCCTACCAGGTGTGTTTATATTTTTCTCATTCTAGAGATGAGCAAGTAGGCAAAGAGGTTTACTGACGGACACAAAGTCAGGCAACAGAGTGGGAGGGCTAGTGCTCTTCTTACTTTCCAGAGTGCAGCTCTCCCCACAATGACTGTGCTCCCTAAAACCATCAACAGGAAGCGGCATAAAAGCTATCACAAAATACAGGACAGGAGGGAGAACAAATGCCATGTCAGAAAAATTAAGACTGATTTTTAATTATGCAGGGGGTTGAGCCCAGGGGCATCCTACCTCTAAGTTACACCCCCAGCCCTATTTTTTACTCTTTATTTTGAAACAGGGCCTCACTAACTTGCAGAGGGCCTCACTAAGTAGCTATGGCTGGCCGTGAACCTGTGATCCTCCTGTCTCAGCCTCCCAAGTACTGGGATTGTAAGTGTGCGCTATCACGCCCAGCTGCAGGGTCTTTTTAATATGCCTTTTATTTATTTTTGTGGTACTGGGGATTGAACCCAGGGGCGTTCTACCTCTGAGCTATACCCCCGGCCCTATTTTTTATACTTTGAAACTGGGTCTCACGAAGTTGCAGAGGCCTCACTGCCTTTTATTTTTAAACCAAAAGACTCTAAGGACATTCAGTAGAAAGCCCTCCAAAACAAAAACAAAAACCAAGCTACCCCAATACCCATAATATTTCTTCATATGTCACTGATAAAAAGTATAAATTGCTAAAACTTTTCTAGGGGCAAGTGGTAGTAACAGTTTTTAAAAACTGGCATACTATCTCCACTGGCAATTCCCCTTCAAAGTATTCATATCTTACGATTAGGAACACATAAAAGATTTAGCAACACAATGCTTTTTTTTAAAGCAGTTTATTAGTGAAAAATTGGAAACCTAAAAATTCAACAGTTTAATAAGATGTGGCACATATGAAATCTCATGCAGCCATTAAAAACGATGTAGAAATACATATGACATAGCGAGATAGTCATGGTACTGAGTGAAAAAGTTACAAAACAGCATGTACAATTTGATCCCATTTAAAAAAAACTAAAATCGCACAGAAGACACTGGAAGGCCATATACCTAAAAAACAGTGGTTCTCCCTGGATGGTGGAATTGCAGGTGATTTTTATTTTTTTAATTGTATTCTTATTTTTTCTTCTCACCAACAAGGCTATGACTTGTATTATTAAAAAAGAAAGCATTAACAACTCTTAAAAAGTCTCCTTTGAAGGAGGAATGAGAATGAGCTTAGCAACCTGAGGCACAGGGATGTAGTTAGTTTACTACTACTTTCACAGTTCATCAGGGCGTTTTGATGTTAGACACCAATTAAAAGGCACTGTGCTGAATGGAAATGTGTGTGTTGGTAGTGCTTATCTTCTGTTAGACTGAGGGATCCACATTCCTAGAAACCTTCCAAAGCATCCAGGTACTGGCATTCTAGCAGTGCTTCCCTTACTGACACTAAACATCCCCTTATGCTGTCACACCCATTTGTAATAGAACCATAAGGTTCCTCTAATAGGCTTGAGAGTAATGTTGTTGGTAAAGGTTACAGAAGGCAGGGAGAATTTTTCAAGTGGTGTCAGATAATAGGCCTGAAAGTGAAAGGCAAGTTCTGTTCTACTGCAGTGGTTCTCAAACTTTAGACCACAGTAGAATCACTCAAATGGCTTGTGGTAACAGATTGCTTGGCCCCACCCCCTGAGTCTGATTCAGTAGGTCTTGGGAAAGGATTAGGAATTTGCTTTTTTTTCTTTCATTCAACAAATATTTACTGACTACATACTATAAACTAGGTCTGTTGCTAAGTGTTTAGGAATTGTGATCAGAATTATAGTCTCTATCTCATAAAGCCTACATTCTAGAGTGGCAGATATATAACTAAACAAATAAATTATAGAAATAACTATAATTAAATTAGAACACAGGAAAGGAGATTTCGTTTGTCTTAACTATTTAAAACAATACCACATGGAAGAATGACTAGTTTCAGAGGTCCTTGAAGACAAAAGATAAGTTCAAATGAGAGTAGAATATTTGAAAATGATAATTAGCATTTTAAATAAGTTTCCAGGCAATGCTGGTATTGCTGGTCTGCGATCTCATGCTTTGACAACCACTGTTCTACTGAATAAACTTTCTAATTAGGATCTGGGCAGGTGTGGTCATGGAATTCCCTCCCTACTTCTAGAGTCTCACCATGAGGTAGGAGCCACTTAAGTCATTCAGAAAAGGGGCTGAGGCAAAGCTGGCTGCCAGGCCCTCTCTCCATTATACCTCTTCACTCAGGCTTGAAGTGCAACTGGGGCAACATATTTCAAAATTTCAGGGTTTGGGAGATAGGGAAGAAATTTTTCAGGAATCCTGTCAGCAAAGCATGGAGGTAAGCTGGGCCTCTCTGGGTAAGCAAGTCTGTTATTTCTTGTCCTGCCCTTCATCATCTTCTCCACTCTACAGTTTATTTCTGGGAATGTGTTCCAAAGGCAGCAGACTAGGAGATGGGCTCTGGCCCATGGGAATCCTGTCCCAGGTTTCTTATTTCCCATGTTGCCCACAGTGAGGGACAGCCCCACTTTTGGGACCTCATATCCTACAATATTAATTTTTTTTGATTAGCACCATAAAATGTTTTAACACTATAACCTGGTAGGTTAGATTACTCTGAGGAAAAAGGCAGATTCAATCCAATCACTTTTTTATGTTTGTAAAAGAGCCTACAAATACTTCCAAGTTTATTCATTCATATGTACATCCTTTACATGTTACTGTACTTTTGGATTGAGTTCAGATGCACAGGATTTATTTAAGCAATTCGGAATTGCACCATGAATTAATAGGCTTCCCAAGCTTTTTCTTTTATGCCTAAGAACCTTCTCAGGCCATTACCTGAGTAAAACTAAACCTACAACTTTAAATAAGACCCCCAAAATAAAATAACAAAACCCAACCAGCCAAAGAAATAAAACTCCATTAAAATAAAAAGCAATAAACATAAGTCTGTATTGTGGTGGATTTGTGAAGATAAAAGCACAAGAAGCCTTGTTTTTTTTGGCAGTGCTGGGGATTGAACCCCAGGGGCATTCTACCTCTGGGCTACACCCCCAGCCCTATTTTTTATTCTTTATTTTGAAACAGGGTCTCACTTAGTTGCGGAGGGCCTCACTAAGTAGCTGAGGCTGGCCGCGAACCCGGATCCTCCGGTCTCAGCCTCGCAAGTACTAGGATTACAAGCGTGCTCCACCACGCCCGGATGCCCTTGAACCTATTAACATTATAGTAATCCAATAATCAATATTCACCCGATAAAAAGCAGAAGGTTACACTGGTGGGGTTAAACCTGGATCTAGGTCTGATTTAAAGAGGGCGAAGAATGAATTGATAGGGAGCAAGCAGAGCATAGATGTAAAAGAGGTCCTTGTACACAGTCATAAATAAGGCCTATGATCTGGGTAGGTCAGGAAGATACAGGGGCTAATGAGGGGAAACTGATATTACTGAATGCATTCACTATGTGCCAAGTCTTTCCCTAAAAAGGACCTAACATAAAATAATATTTGCTGTATAATCTTACAACAACCCTAAGGGGACATAATTTTGACCCCCATTTTACTGATAAGAAAAGGGAGTTATATGTCTGCGTTGAAACCCAAAGAGTACGTGAGGAAGGCTGGATATGAACCCAGGACCATTACACTCCATTGCCCATTTTCATTCCCCTTTATTACTCTACTTCCCATAAACCTAATTTAAAGTTGCTGTTTAAGTTGACCTGACTTTTTGTTACAATCTTTCAAAACCTAAATCTGGGCTTACATAGTAAGAGTACTCCAGGCTATAAAACCTTTCTGAGGAAGGAAAAAAAAAAGCTTCACTCATCTGGTTCTATAGAGAAATAACCAGCTTGGGCAGCTTTTGGTGTTCTTCAAGTATGGCAACTCCAAGTGAGTCAAAGCGTCCTTTACAACTATAAAACTGCAGAGGAATTTGTGTTGTAGCACAGAAATAAAGGGCAACAACTACAGTTAAAATTTGGACTGAACTAAATTAGCGACATGTTTGCCAAGCTCTTATTAGAAGTACTTAACATAAAAGGATATTTAAAAATGGTATTTATTCATTTTTTAAGTACCCCAAATCATTTTGATAAACTAACATTCCCTGAATAAATGAACTACACTTTTGCACTTCATGCTTAAAGATAGGCTGAACTACTTAGGCTCTTGGCCCCGCACATCTTTTTCCTTCTACTTGTAACACTTTTCCCCAAGCCATTTCTCCTCAGATCTGAGTTAGGTGACACCTAAACACAGTACCTTCTACTTCTATCCTTAACACTAACCCTGTTATAGAACAATTGCTTCATTTTCTGTATCCTCTACTGGTTTTTAAGCTCTACAGGGGCAAGGGCTGTACAGTATTCTCAGTTGATCAACACAGTAGCTGGCCCTCAAAATAAATGTTTGTTGAATGAATGAATGAAGAGAACAGAAGTCCTAATGCAGAAAAAAACTGCCAATCTGCTGTTTTATAACAATTGCTGATTCATAGCAATGGATCAAATAGTACCCTCTGGCTCCAAATGTGTCACAATAATTCCAACAGTGTGTGCTTCAAAACCAGAGGTAACCAAGATAACCTACATTCATTAATTTTCAAAGTTTTATTGGTAAGCCTAGAGTAATCAAGTTTATTTTGTCTGTATAGAATTTATTCAATAATGAACATAGTTGCACTAATCCATGTTTTTACAGATCTGTTGTAATCCATGTTCTTAATGGATCTGATTCTGATTATCCATTAAACTGTGGTAATGGGATAATCGTAAAACCATTATTTTTAGTGAACTCAATTTGTCCTAGATATTTTAGAATCTTAACTGTAATTATATCAGGGAAATATCATAATGGTTTTCAAGGACTAGTTCAGTTGCTCTTAAAAGAAACCATTCAGTAGTGTTTAAGAAATGAAAACAACCCCCCCATAACCCATCAAAATGTAGTACTGAAATAATTTGATTCCTGTTGGGCAATAAGGTAAAAATGATATAACTGCATTTCTGTTTATGGAAGTATTAAAAACCATTATATTCTTCACAAAAGAGGTTTATATCCTACAGCTCTTTTTTAACCCAAAAGTAGGAAACAAATTATAACTTTATTCTTTGGCTATTAATTATACCTAATAAATGAGTCACTGATATCAATTCATAATAAATTTATTTTACATAAAAGAAAAAGCTTGCTGTTAATGAAAATTCAGTAGAAAACAGTTCTTCTGCTTTAAGTAGGGGCTCAAAAGTAGAAGCTGTTTAGTAGTGAAACCTCAGTAAAAAGAATTTTGTAAGAAAACATTCTTGGCATGAAAGCTCTAACATAAATTCTGTAATGAAATATTTACCATGCAAGTTTATTGGCAGAAAGATCGGTTTCTGTTGGCTGGTATTTTTTTTTTTCAGTCTCTTAAGACATTAACATGAGAGATACTTAAAACTGCTCTATTTAGAGTTAATTATATATAAATAGGATATCATGATGTGTGATCTTGCCATAGTCCACCTATTTAATTGAGCAGTTCTAAGTAGGTAATTGGCACCTTGCCCTTCTGGTTTCCCCTTTCCCCCATTAGCCAGTCTGAATCCATTCCAACGACACTGAACACAGTGATCACCTACAAAATGAAATATTTCACATTATTACTATATTAAAAAATAGACATGTACCAAACAAATCAGATTTGTATTTATTACTTTTTCTTTTTGTGGTACTGGGGATTGGACCCAGGTACATTCTACCTCTGAGCTACACCCCCCCCCCCCAGCCCTATTTTTTATTTTTATTTTGAAACAGGGTCTTGCTAGGTTGATGAGCCTCAGCTGTCCTTGAACCTGCAATCCTGTCTCAGCCTCCCAAGTACTGGGATTACAGGTGTGCACCACTGCACCCGGCTCAGATTTGTATTTAATTTGTTAAAACTATTCACTATCAATGGACTTTAAACATTATTATCAAATTTGCTGAAAGATAATGTTATTAGAGGAAGTTTTATATATCTTCAAGTTATTAGCAGTTAAAAGTTTAAAATATTTGTGATGTTCAATTATGTTAAAGAATAATTAAAATTTTATAAAATGTCTATATAACCATCTGAAATCCATGAAACATTCATGGTAAACTATTTCCAAATAAGTGATGAGGAATTTTCATTTTGTTGTGATATTGGAAGGTATGTCAATCATTGATATATTTTCTTCTCATACCCACATTACTTACCTCATCTGCCAGAAGAGATAGTTCAGTACTGTTTGCAGCATCATAATCATACAGAACTCTGGCCTTCCTGTTGCCACTTGACTCTTTAAGGTCACTGAGGTTGGAAGGAGAGGTGATTACTAGGCCACTGGTCGAAGCCATGGCAGAAGAACCAATTGCATTTGATAAAGCAGATGGCACAGGTGTCCCAGAAGTCTGATTGTTGTTACAAAGATAATTGGATGGAAAACTGATGAAAAGAAAACAGCCAATTATTCCAAGTGATTAAAGTTCCTTAATACCACCACTTGGTGGCACTGTTTATCTTTTACCAACCTCCACACTGGAATACTATTTATAGATATTAATAATTTAGTAATACTTTAATGACAAAATGTGCTGTCTAGCTTCTTCCCTTTTGGGCCAATTATACTAGAGACAACTCAGATGCTATTCAACCATAAATCCTTAAAAGTCTGTTTCAAAGCTATCTTTATAATTGACTTAAATTTAAAAACATAATGGCTATCCCCTTACCCTCCTGAAAAAAAATGGATGGTTTATCCTTAAACACTGCCCTAAACCTTCTATTAGTATGTCTTATTAATCTTTTCCTTTTTATGAACTGTTAAATAAAAACCAATGAAAAATTACTTGAATATTAGTCACTACCATAAGAATGAAGCTTTCTCCTTTGAGGAATATCTGAATACCTGAACCTTTTTTTCATAAAACTGATCCATCACATTTTGCTACTCAAGTGACAAATATTTGTTATCCACATGTATAACAACATTACTACAAGCTGAAGACAAGAAGATGAAATGATACCACTCCCTTAAGAATATACAGATTAAGTAAGGAGATAGATATTCAACTAGTATGTTATGATCCTAGTTCAGTCACCCATTTCCATATGTAGACCATATCAATTCCAATATCTACAATCCTTTCAATAATCATTATTTCCGGCATCC
>PVJS01033994.1:0-21833 GCA_004027185.1 Glis glis
AAAAAAAAAAAAAAAAAAAAAAAAAAAAAAAAAAACTGTTAATGACAAAACATTGTAATTGATTAGTCTTTGTATGTTTACAGCTCACTTTAATTGCTGAAAAACGCCATTTGTCAGCTTCATGTTCTATTGACAGTGCTATTGATTTATCTGAATTTGGCTTTGTCTTGTCTCTCGTACATAAAACTCACATATGCAGTTCAAATGGGAAATGACTGTATTGATTTCCTTAACTTGAGCCCAAATGCTAAAGATTTTTGGATAAGCTTTCTCATTACTTAAGCCAAAATCAATAAGAAAGAGCATCTTTTAATGAAAGAGCAGTTTGAGCAACGTACTTCAGAAATAGGGTCCTGTTCATTCTTTGCTTTACAAATCGATTTCCTAGGTTCCTTAAGTGAGGTCCGATTGGTTGACATTGTGGTTTGTCTTTGTGTGTAAACTTGCAGCTTCAGAGAAGAGAAGATGAGCTACAGAGACAGTGGAAAGAACTCTCTCCTTGGGAAAGAAGATGGTCCACTAGCAGGTATAAAATCTAGTGTTGAAATGCAACACAATTTACAAGTATACCAACCAATTCTTATATCTTTGAAGTTCATGCTGATATATTTTATTATTGCACAGTGTGTTTTATTTCTTCACTGGCTTATCTCCTTAATAACACTATGTGCATTCAATATGAATTTATGCCACTCTGATTTCAATATATTTACTTTTATTTCAAAAATCTTTCTGCTTATTGTTGCAATTTATGTAGTGTAAAATAATTGACTGAAATATCAGGTTATTTTAAAAATAACTTTTGTTTGTGTGATTTTTTGTCTTTATTGTTTTAATGTCAAATGTCCCGTCTTCTTCAGAAACACAGGCATAGGAACTGAGCTACAGAAATAAAGTGCCTGACTTCAGGAACAATGGAATGAGCTGGACATATAAAACAAGTTGTACGGTCAGGCCAGACATCAGGTACTGTACTATGATATCATTAACTCCCATGAACTACATAAATTAAGCTGATTATGCCTTCACTTAATTAACTGAGAATGACCTATTGATGTATAGGCCAGGTGAGCTGGAACCCACTGGCTCCACTGTACTTAATTTATTGGTTTTCAATTAGTTCTTCTCTTGCCTGTGATTGTTGAGGAAAAAAAGGTCCATTTATATTTATGACTTATGGTGTATTTTTATGAACAGTGGGTTTATACCTGAAATTTTATCTTGAGAAGTTATTATTATTTTTTCCCAACACTGCTTAAGTTGATCTGAGTAGTTTTTTTTTTCCTTTTGCTTAGTTAAATATAATTTGGTTGGTCTCTGGATAAAATAAATGCAAAGATTAATTCTTGTTAGAAGAACATACTATTAAATGATCTGTATAATGATTTTCACAAATGATCTCATATTCATTTCAAGAAGTGTCTTCCTTTAATTAAATTTGGGGAATTATCTATTTTCATCAAAACTATTGTTAACATATATTTTGTGAAGAAAGTACTTAGGTAAATGTTTAGATTTTTAAAAATTTTCTCTATAAACTTACTTATTAGCTTTTTTAAATAGAAAGATTATAATATGAACTGCCACTCATAATTTCTTATAATAAGTCAAATATCTATCTTAGAATACCTTCAGACAAAATTTATCCTTCAAATTTCAACCTTTTAAAAATTGATTTTGTGATGACTATTCTATTTCACCATGTTGCCCTCTACGATACAACTTTTACAATTTTTTTTTTTTTTTGCGGTACTGGGGATTGAACGCAGGGGCGTTCTACCTCCACGCTACGCCCCCAGCCCCATTTTTTATACTTTATTTTGAAACTGGGTCTCACGAAGTTGCGGAGGGCCTCACTAGGGAGAGAGAGAGATAGAGACAGGGAGAGAGAGAGCGAGAGAGCTGAGGCTGGCCGCGAACCCGGATCCTCCAGTCTCCGCCTCCCAAAGTACTGGGATTACAAGCATGCGCCACCACGCCCGGCTCGATACAACTTTTATAATCCACTAATCAGAAGATTTTTATTTGTCCATCCCTATGTTCTCAACATCTTCACATTAAATGTTTCATCAGATGCTGGTGGTCTGATTTTAGGCATTATAATTACTTAAAATTATCTACTGTTGATAGTTAATGTGATAGGGCCAGTCAAAATATGAAATTATGTCCCTTTGCTTTGGTAAATCACTTATCTTTCTCAATGTCGGGTTTTCATCTGAGAATGGAATTAATAGTGAGACTTAGATTCAGGATTCTATTGAGATATCTCTCAATTCTCATACATATATATATGGTGTAAATGTTACTTGTTTTGGAAGTTCAGAAAAGAGGAATTTTCTATGAAGTGGAGTAGTCAGGATTAAAGATTTAATTGCTCCTACAAGACATACATGAGTAACATTATAGTCGATAATCCATGTTAAAATTGTATTCAGAATTTAATTAATACTGTAGAAGCTTGTGGGTGTGTGAGGATTTAGCATTCTCATTATCTACAAATAACTTCAAAAGCTCATAAATAGTTGAAGTGATGTTTGCATCCACAAATTTGAGTCATGTACCCTGTGCATATATCCTAGTGCCGGGAGAGTCATTTTGCAGTTATATTCAAAGAGAAATTTTTGTTTTTCACAGTTTTATCTTTCAACAGTCCTCCTTGTGAATTTGACTGACATACTTAAACTCTCAGTCATATTTTCCTGAATTTCATATGTTATTACAGAATTTGTGAATTAGGGGATACATGAAAGACTTGGAATGTTCTTTGGATATATAAAATGACTGCAGTCCTTTTATTAATTAATTAATTTATTTATTTATTTTGCAGTACTGGGGATTGTACCCAGGGCCATTCTACCTCCAAGCTCCACCCCCAGCCCTATTTTTTATTTTTTATTTTGAAACAGTGTCTCACTAACTTGCAGAGGACCTCCCTAAGTAGCTGAGGCTGGCCACAAACCTGTAATCCTCCTGTCTCAGCCTCCCAAGTACTGGGATTACAAGTGTGCGCAACCACGCCCGGTTACTGCAGTCCTTTAAAAAATTAGATTTATGTGAGAAAGTAATAAAATACAGAATGTACGAGTTTTAGGAAACTATTAGAAGCCCACTTTTAGTTTTGTTATTCACATGATTTCTATTGGGCACCAAAATTGAGAAGATATATAGGGGCCTCTGTGAGTGTGTGTGTGTGTGTGTGTGTGTGTGTGTGTGTGTGTTTACATAGGACTGACATGTTCAGGAGAAATTTTGAGATTGGAGATGCTAGTTTGGAAATTGTCAGTGTATCTATTTTATTAAAAGCAAAAGAAGGGATGAGATGGGAAGGAAGCAGTGAATGTCGAGAAAGATGAGAAAAAGATCAAGGAAGAAGCCGTGTTGTCACTCCAACATTAAGAAGTCAGGAATATGAGGAACCAGGAACGTAATTGCACAGACAATGAGATCAGAATTCCAAGACAAGAATTCCATGGAAACCAAATAAAGATAGTGTTTTAAGGACAGAACAGTGATCACTTATGTAAAATGCTGCTGATAGTAAGATGAGAACTACAAATGGACTGTTAAAATTGCCTCTGTGGAGGCACTGGCAATCAACCATCGACAAACACAGGTTTAGTGGATTGCTGAGTGCATGTTTATGCTCATTATAAGGATTAGCATAGGAGAAAAACGATATCAGATACGAAATTTCATGAATTTAGAATCTTTGACTTTTAAAATAGGTATCTGAAATGTCTGACAAGAGTATTAAGTTTGTTTATATTTGCTTGAGACTATGATCTATGGGATATATTATTTTCTTAGTTTTTCACCCTTGCTTACTATACCGTTAACATTTTCATTACCTTTCTGCCTAGATTATTTAGAAGTTGTGATTAAAATGATGTTATAGTAGTTGTAATACTGGAGTAGAAATATATCATATGACTATAATCATCTACTATAAAACTGCAACTATAATTTTAATAGTGAGGTAAGTTTAGAATTAAAAATTACTCACATGTGATTTTTTTCCTGGTTAATTTTCATATTCCATTGAACCAGAAGAAATTTATCTAACCATTTGTAAAATTTCCAAGTTTTTTTTAATATCTTAACCAGTTATGTTTTCTTAGAGTTTGGCATATTCTCTAGAAATTTAAAAGAGAATTATTCCATAAGCATGCAAACTTGCAATATGATTTATCAAATTACAAAATTATGACATTCTTGCATAATACAATGATGCAATTTTAGACATTCAGCATTCAATATCCTGTAGTTCTAATATAGGAAAGGATGTTAAAAGCCATTTAATCAAATCTTCATTTTACACACCAGCAAAATTAGGTCGGAAGTGAAAAAGCTCTCTTGCAGCTAGAGTATTTCATATAGTGTTTTTACTAAAATAACACCACTATATGAAGTTCATGCTATTGGGACATATGATTTTTTAAGAACATTAAGTATATACAGTATAAAATATATAATCTTAAAGTTCATAGGCTTTTTAGGAAAATATTTGAGCAAATATTTTGTATAATTATTAAAATTTGGACAAACTTATACCTTAACTACTCTTAGACAGATAATTCATTCTAAACCTTTCAAATACAATTCTTCTGAATTTTAAGTCTAGTGTGCTTTATTTGGAATATTCCCATTGTTTGCAACCATTTATATAGTCCATCTCATTCAATTTAGAGAACCTCTAGCCTCATTATTTATACACTTACCAAAGCAGCTGAATATTTGTACTTTATATTTCATCTAATGTTACTGAAGTAGAAACCATTTCTGAAGGTTCTAAGGTTCTTGATATTTTTTCCTGCATTAAAGGTTGCATTAGATGTGTCTCTTTGGGTTAGCATCCCTTTACGGAGTATGGACATCCTCCCACAGGAACAAGCAACCAGCTTAGCAAACAGAATAATTGGTACCATTCTTTTCACACACACTAAAGTAAGTTAAAACAGGATAGAGCTTTCATCATCAATTGATTCTTAGAAGTCTTTTCTTGATATTTCAGCCCCAAGGCTTATATCAAAGTTGTTTCCTTCAATGTGGAAACTTCAAGCTTCCAATTCACCAGTCTGCAAACCTCGCGCATCAAAGCACCTGCCCTGTGATCCACAGCTAAGCACTTAGTTTCTTGAAGTGATGCTTGGTGCTCTGATTCAGCATTGAGATCTAAAGGTGCTGTTATGAGAAGATAAATTAGGGAACCAGACGATTACACCCTTTGGCCTCCACTGAGATCTTCCTGAGCAGGAGCACTTGTCTCCAATTCCTCTTTGACCCTTTATTGTTTCCATGTGGCGGCCACGGCTCAGGATTCTCACTTGACTAACACACCTTTCCTGGGAGACTGACATGCACAGAGCTGGATCGCTTCATGGGGTAGTTGTTGACAGTTCATGTAAACCAAAGGGTCTATTATCTTCTTTTTAGCAACCATTTTATTTAATGCCAGAGCCCATGCTTTTTTGCCTACTATACTGATCATTAAAATCTAAATTTCATTATTTAAAGATCCCATATCAGCCAGGTGTGGTGGTACCCACCTGTCATCCCAGTACCTTACCCTTTCTTGTTCCCAGGTCTTCGACTTGGCCAAGATGCTTGCAGCAGGTTCTCCAGGCGTCCTTCCCATGTCTTTCTGATCTGAGGCATTTGGGGGCTTACCATCCTCAGGAAGCATGCAGAGGTTCCAGACACAGGTCAGACACTACAAGCACATTTCCAACCTCGCGCATGTCCTGTGTGCTCAAAAGATATTGGCCTATGATATCACATAGCCAGGACCTGTAGTAAACCCATAGAGAAGTCATGGCAGAGACACAGAGGGCATGAAAAACTGAATAAAAAATATTATCCACAACAGAATGGTTCTGCTATTCTACATAGAATTTTTAAAACAAGTGATCTGTCAGGTAAAGTGATGTGTCTTGTGAGAAGAACTAAAAGGCCATATAACTTCTTGCTGACCTGTCAGACCGTTTCCTACCACTGTCTACAATCTCTTAGTAGTACTTGCAGGGAAGGAATCATGACAGCTTCCTCTGTGTATTCCTTTTCCTCTCTTTTCAATGCTCTACTCCTCTACCTGGAATCCAGCTCTCATCCCTGATTACCTAGCTTATTGCTATTTCTTGCTACCTCCAAATAAAGTGTTTTCCTGGCTGAAATTAATGAACACTCTAAATCTTGAAACCAAATGACTCATGCAGGTATAGATGCATGTATTTCATCCAAGCAGAAACAAGTCCTTATTAAAGCAAATCACATACGGGTATGCTCCTGAGACTGGTTTTATCCAGGCTGGTTCAAGAATGTTGATTAAAGTCTTTAGGTTGGATCTACTTATTCCAGGTTTTAATATATAGTATTTCCTAGAAGAGGCACATCATGAGAAGAGTGGTACAGCATTTACAACCATAATTTATATAAAACAGATAATAAGTGGTGCTCAGGAAAGCTTTCATATTACTTTGTCATTGGGGAATAATTAAAAGACTGAGTTCTGCAGTTTGCACGGTACTTTTTCTTTTCATCCAAGTTCTTCCAAGACTCTAATATGTGTCCTGGATTGTTCTTGGACCATGCTGTGCTACATTGGAATGTTGCTTTTTCATATCAGAAGTCTTATATACTTGTTCAAAATATAGATTTTAAATAATGCATTTAATCACTTATACAGCTAAGGAGGTTCTCCTTCATTTCAGTTATTGCTGCAAAACTCCCTCTTCTCTACTTATAATTCTCCTTGGGAATATTTTCCTGGATGATGCAGGTCTATTACATAGGCTGTATACTTTGATGCAGGCCATTTGATCACTCAAAATGTATCCATGCAGCCAGAAATGGGTGTTTGTTTCAATGCCCTTGAGAAGAGAAGTAACTTGAGATCAAAGCTGAATATGGTTTTGAATGGGATTGGAATGTGGGTGGCAATAATACTACTTAAGTAGAACTTGCCTTTGTAGCTTAGGCTTCTCCAGCTTAACCACGTCATGTTGTTATCTTGTAGGTGACACTTATATACCAAAGATAGGATATTCAACCTGTGCTTTCAAAGAACTTCTCATGGAGATGGAAGAAGAGCAAGAATAGAGGCATGCTGAATCCAGTTCTCATTGGATCACAGAACTATAAGCATTTCTTCCCAGATCCTTGTTCAGTGATGTGTTGATAGCTTGATAATAACTATGGTGGGAGTGTTTACATCATAGATATTGGCAAACACTTCAGACCAGAATATGTTTTCTAGAAATCTGGTTTACTAGTATATCAGAACCAACTCTTGCACTTTTGGGTAAATTTCATTAACTTTCTTACTCTTAATTTATAAGATACATGTAAAAATTATCTAATTCCTGAGATTTAAAATTATATGATCACATATTCTATTTTTCCACTTTATTATATGACTCAGTATTTTTCCTGGATTTTCCCCCACAATTCTTGTTATATATTTACAAAAATTCTGGTATAATGCTATATATCCCAAAATTCATTGAGTACCTTGCCTATTATTATAAATGTTATGTTAAAATATTATGTATAGCTGGGCGTGGTGGTGCATGCTTGTAATCCCAGTACTTTGGGAGGTGGAGACCGGAGGATCTGGGTTCGCGGCCAGCCTCAGCTCTCTCTCTTTCTCTCTCTCTCTCTCTCTCTCTCTCTTTCCCTGTCTCTCTCTCTCTCTCTTTCTCTACTTAGTGAGGCCCTCCACAACTTCATGAGACCCGGTTTCAAAATAAAGTATAAAAAATAGGGCCGGGGGTGTAGCGCAGAGGTAGAATGCCCCTGGGTTCAATCCCTGGTACCGCAAAAAAAAAATGCAAAATATAAATAATATTGAAGAGCTCAGCAGCTACAGAAAAAACTGGAAAATCAAAACTCTAAAATTTTTATAATTTTGGAAACTTTCATGATTTGTATGTGTGTGTGTGTGTATGTGTGTGTGTGTGTGTGTGTGTGTGTGTGTGGTATCAGGGATTGAATCCAGGGGCATTCTACCTCCGAGCTACACCCTCAGCCCTATTTTTTATTATTTATTTTGAAACAGGTTCTTACTAAGTTGCTGAGGCTGGCTGCGAACCTTCGATCCTCCTGTCTTAGCCTCCCAAGTACTGGGATATTGGGGCTGTGATACAATGCCCATAAACATGTATCTTAAGCCTGGGAATTTAAAATATTTACCCCAATGCCCAGCAGAATATTTAGTGGTCCAGTATTTATAAATAATTATACATCATTAGAATATAAATGAATATTGTTGCTAGAGAACCTGTTTCTGCAAAACAGTAACAAAATGTTACCATTTTTATATGCCAATTTTTTTTTTTTTTGCGTTACCGGGGATTGAACGCAGGGGCATTCTACCTCTGCGCTACGCCCCCGGCCCTATTTTTTATACTTTATTTTGAAACCCGGTCTCACAAAGTTGCGGAGGGCCTGAATAAGTAGAGAGAGTTTCAGTTATTGCAATTGGATTCTTCCAATGGTCAAGAAAGACACATAAAAACAAAAGTGAATACATTGTTCTAGCATTTGTTATGCAGACTAAATAACAAAATTTAACTTCTAAGATGCATTTTGAATAAAATTATCTGATTTATAATTTTTTCATTACTTTGTAACATTTTAACCTGCTTAATTTATAGAGATGTCTGCATTTTTTTTTTTTTTTTTTGCGGTAACAGGGATTGAACCCAGGGTCATTCTCCCTTCGAAGCCCTATTTTTTATTCTTTATTTTGAAACAGGGTCTCACTAAGTTGTGAAGGACCTCACTAAGTAGCTGAGGCTGGCTGTGAACCCGGATCCTCCGGTCTCAGCCTCCCAAGTACTGGGATTACAAGCGTGTGCCACCACACCCATCTTAGAGATGTCTGCATTTTAATATTTAAAAAGCTATTAGAACAATATTTATTATGCCCCTATTATTATCTGAATGATTCGTGTATTTCTTTTATCTAACTCTCACAAAACACTGTGAGGTTATTATTATACCTGTTTAAAGGTGAGATGGCTTAGAGCCACAGACATTAGCTCACTCTCTGAAGATCATTCCTACTGTATGAGAAAGACAAGACATAAACCCAGGTAGTCTACATTTATAAGATGAGCCGATTCTATTCTAGTATACTAGATCTCATTTCTCAACAGCAGCATTGCTTAAAAGATAAATATTCATACTTCAATGGTATACTGTCAACATAAAAATACAAAATTTAAAACGACACAATTAAACATATAAATCTGAAGAATGTGCAGTTCACACTGTTCCACTTTTTAATCAAAGCAAGAATAATACCTACTAACTACCCTTTTTTATAGTGTGTAAAAAGAAATAAAAGCTCCCAATGCCAAATTGAAGATCTGGGGCAGTTTCCTCCAATTTATAGTAAGATGTGTTTTGGAACTTTTTTCAATACTACCCTTACTGATCCACTAGCAAAATTTTGTTTCCTTCCTACAACTTCATACTCTGCTGGTCTATTGGTCTTAGATTTCAAAGATAAAAAGCTTCCACCATGGGTGTCTTGGTAACATTCTCACTACCATAATCCAAAAAGTCCTCTTTGCCATCCCAAATCTCCTGAGCACAGTTTCTACTGTCTTTCTAGCCACATTCTGGCCCTTCCAACTTCCTCTCACAAACCAGTTCTAAAGGCTCACAAAACACGTAGTCAGCCTTAGACATAGCAGTGACCCCACTTCTCTGGTATTAATTTCTTTCTTGGTCAACATTCTCACTGCTATAATCCCAAAAGAATGACCACACAATTTATAGGAAAGAAGATACATTTCCTCACAGTTTCCTTGGAGATTCTGGGCTCAGTTCATGTGAGGCTGGGGTCCATGATCTCAGGGCATGGCAGCTGGAAACAAAGAGAAGAAGAGAGCAAAGGCTCTACTTTCACATCACAGAGGCCACAAGCAAGTGAACAAGCAAGCAAGGGGATTCAAAGACAAAAGCACAATCCCTAAGGCCACACCCCCTGGGACTCACCTTCTCCAGCTACACACCAACAGCCTTGGTTACTGCCCAGAAAACCCATCACAATGGATTTATACACTGATGAGATTACAACACTTATGACTTAATTACATCAACTCTGAACATTAGTACATGAGGTCTTCAGGAGACAATCTATATCTAACCATAACAATGGAACACAGAATAGTTTGCCTTAAACTGAAAGCTGAGACTGTTACCTGTCTGTGTGTCTGTGTTGGGTTAGAGGTACATTAAATTACTGGGCAAAGTACTGATTTTTTACTAGTTGTGGTGATTGATTGTGAATTTCAAAGAGGAAAAATTTACTCTATGTAGTGTGAATGAAAAGAGGATTATGTCTGGAATGCAAGAAATTTCCTGTGATGTCTCTTAGTACTCCCAGATCCTGTGGTTCAAGTCAATGAAAAACTGTAACAATCCAAGTCATGCAGAACTGAACAAATGCAACAACACAATTCATACAGTATTGAAGGTTTGGGCCACCCCATCAAGCAAGGAACTTGGACCAGCTGATATGGAATCAGGAGACATGGAATGCATAGTGGAAGAAGATAGTTATATATCAGCAACAATCTTATTACCAGATGTAGAAATAAAAACTGTAATGGTCAAGTTTATTTCTTCTAACTTAATAAGTGTATTTACTAAACAGGATTTTTTTCTCTCCATTTCTCATATCTGTGCTATTTAACATCAGGTGTGTTAATAATAGTCAATTTAATGGTTCAATATTAACTTATAAAGTTTCAAAGGGGGCTATGACTCAGCCAGAAAATGAACATTAATTAAAGACAGATAGAAGGATACCATGTCCTCTTTGGAGAAAAAGTAGCATGCTTTTGCTTGTATGGAGAAGAGATGTATAATATTACGTTGAAGCATGACTTTGGTATTGTCTTTATTTGAAAGTTAATTATGGTCAAAGGAGATGTGTTTGGGTGCTTACCTGACAGGGGTAACTTATGACAGCTTTGAAATATGGGGACTTAGCTTTACTGAACTATATTTGCTAGAGATTTTCCCTGTTATGTTTTTGCTCAGATTTAACCATGCTAAATAAAAATCATGGAAGACCATTGTTTTGGACTGAACTCTCACATAAGACTCCAGTATATCAGGCTAAAATATAATGCATTTACTCATACTAAATGACACATAATCAAACTGGAATTTAAGTAGGTCACTGGAGGTATGTTTTATCTTCTCCCTGTGGTATCTCTCTCCTCTCTCTCTCTCTCTCTTTTACACACACTCTCTCTCTCTCTCTCACACACACACACACACACACACACACACACACACACACATGCACACACAGCTTTCTTTTGCCATGGACTTCCACTATGGGCTCCTGTCCCATTTCATGCCCAGAGCAATGAAGTAGGCCAACCATGGACAGAGATCTCTGAGGCTATGAGCCAAAATAAACATTTTCTTTTCTAAGTTGTTCTTGGCAGGTATTTTGGTCACAGTGGTGCAAAGATAACTAACTCATCTTGTGTCATACAATCTTGGTATAATTGCTTACTAGTTCCAGGAGACTTTTTTGTCAAATTCTTTCAGATTGTCCACATAGATAACCATATTATCTATGACCAAATATATTTCTTTCTTTATTTCTTAATCTGTATCTCTTTTATTGTCTTGTCTTATTGCATTGTCTAGAACTTCTAGTAAGATGTTAAAGAGAAGTAGTGAAAAAGGGCATCCTTATTTCTTATCTTTGTGGAAAAGCTTCTGCTTTCTTAGCATTGTGATGTTAGCTATAGTAAGGGTGTTTTTGTTTTGTTTGTTTATAGATATTCTTAAGGGAGTTTGTAGATATTCTTGAGGGAGTTCTATACTCTTACTCTATTAAGTCTATTTTGCTATTTTGGTCATGAATAGGTAATGAATTCCATCAACTTTTTTATCTAATATATTATAAAGTGTTTTTGTTCTTTAGCCTGTTGATTTGATGTATTATATTAGTTATCAAATGCTAAACTAATCACAAATAACTGCAGTAAATCATAATTGGTCATGATTTTTAATTACTTTTATACATTATAAGATCTAATTTACTAATATATTATTGAAATTTTTGTAATGAGAGATATTTATCTTTTTTATTTATTTTTTTATTCTTGTTATATATTTATCTGGTTTGGGGATTAGAGTAGTGCTGGAATAATAAAATGAATTAGGAGTTACTCCCTTTGTTTCTACCTCCTGAAAGAAACTACAAGATATAGAAAAAAATTCTTTCCTAAATATTTGGTAGAATTCACCAGTGTCATCTAGGTTATCAAACTTGTGGGCATAAAGATACTCATGGTATTGCTTTTAATAGTCATTACATCTGTAGTAGTATCTTCACTTTCATTTCCAATATTGCACCTTTGGGTTCTCTCTCTTTCTTTAGTTAGTGTAGATGGAGGCTTGTTGATTTTATTGATCTGTACAAAGAACCAGAGTTTGGTTTCGTTGATTTTTTCTATTGATTTCTTGTTTTCATTTTCATGATTTGTGCTCTAATTTTTATTTTTTCTTCTTCTTACTTTGGATATAATTTACTTTTCTTTTTATATTTTCCTAAAGTGGAAGCTTAGATGACTGACTTTAGATCTCTCTTTTGAGATATTGAGTTAAAGCTGTAAATTTCCCTCAAAGCATTGCATTACAGTCTGAGAGACTCAACCCAGGGTCTCACACATGTGTGGCAAGCATTATACCAACTGAACTATGACCACAGCTCCAAGAACCCCACATTAAATATCAATTCAATAATACAAGTTTTGACAAATTTTATTTCTATTTTCATTTGGTGTAAAATATATTGAAAATTTTCTAAAGATTTTTTCTTTGACCTGTTTGCATGTCTTTCTAACTGCAACATGTCTGGGGATTTCTAATTATTATTCTGATATTGAGAGTAGATGTCATATAATTTTTACTCTTTTATATTAGTTAAGGTCTGTTTTATGGCCATGAATGAGGTCTTTCTCGGTGAATATTCCATGCTATCTTGAGAAGAGATTTTATTCAGTTGTTGGATAAAGTAGTGTGTAGATGTCAATTATATCTACTTGATTGATGGTGTTGTTGAGTTCAACTATGTCCTTACTGATTTTCTGTCGGCTGGAACTGTCTATTTCTGATAGAGGACTGTTGAAATCTCCAACTATAATAGTGGATTCATTTATTTGTCCTTGCAGTTTTATCAGTTTTTGCCTCATATATTCTGATGCTTTATTATGAGGCACGTAGACCTTAGGATTATGTCTTACTGCAGAATTGACTACTTTATCATTGTGTAATGCCATTCTTTATCCCTAAAATATTTCCTTGCTGTGAAGTCTTGCTCTCTCTGAAATTGTTATAGCTATTACTGCTTTCTTTTGATTAGTATTAGCATGGCACATCTTTCTCTATTCATTTACTTTTAGTATGTATGCTCCTTTATATTTAAAGTAGGTTTCTTGGATCTTGGGTTGTAACTCAGTTGGTAGAGTGCTAGCCTAGCATTTTCATGGTCCTGGATTCAATTACCTGCACCTAAACAACTAACTAACTAAATAAATAAAGTAGGTTACTTATAGACAACATATAGTTGGGTCTTATTTTTTGATAATCTTTTAATTGGTATATTTGGATCATTGACATTCAACGTGAGTATTGATGTAATTGTATTACTACTACCAAATTTATTACTGTTTTCTATTTGTTGCCATTTTTTGTTTCTGTTTTTGTCTTTCACTTCTTTTTGCCTTTTGTGTTTTTAATCGAGCATTTTATATGATTTTATTATCTGTCCCCTTTTCTTCCACTGTAGAATACATGAGAAAATTTTTCTGATATTTACTACGGGAATCTGGTCAAGCTCCTTGAAGTAAAATTCACCAAAGCATGAAATCTCCCTGTATGACTAGATATTAACATCAACATCTTATTTTAAAACAATAAAGTCTGGATTAATACTAATTTAATTTAGTAACATCCAAATAATTTGCCCCGTTATAGATCCATCCCCCCATTTTGTGGTGTTCTTTTCTGACAAATTATAGATTTTTTGCATTATCAACATTACAAATCTGTGCCTATCAACACAGATTTGTAATTATTATTTTATGTAGTTGCCTTTTAAATTAAATAAAAGTTATAGTCAGAATGGTAAAATTGTATACTCATTTATATTTTTATTTTGTTGTTTCTTAAATTGTTTTATTTCTTCATGTGGATTTAAGTGTTTTATTTTTTTTAACCTGAAGGATTCTTTCTAGTATTTTTGTGGGATACTTTTGCTGAGTATATAATTAATAACTGGCAACACTTTTCTTCAGTACATTGAATATATTACCTCACTGTGTTTCTCCTCTGAGGTTTCTGGTGAGAAATCTGTCGTTAATATAAATGAGGATCCCTTGTATATGATGAGTCATTTCTCCTTGCTGCTTTCAATATTTTCTCTTTTTTCTTTGTCTTTCAACAGTATGATTACGGCACATCTGGATGTGTATTTTTTTTTAGTTTATTTTTCTTGAAGATCATTGAGCTTCTTGGATGTGTGGGTTAACACTTTTTATCAAATTTAGGAGGTTTTCTGTTATCATTTCTTCAAATATTCTTTTTGTCCCTTTCTCTATCTCCTCTCCCTCTATCACTTCCATTATGCATTGGTTGGTATTGCTGATGGTATATCATAGGTTCCTGAAGATGTGTTCAGTTTCTTCATACATTTTTTTCCCTTGTCCTTCACAACCTATATTCAACTCCAGCCTTTGTTCCTTCTACCTGTTCAAATATGCTATTGATATCCCTGATTATTTTTAAATTTCTGTAATTTTATTTATCAATTATATAATTTATATTTTATATGATTTATTAATTTCTGTTTATTTTGAGACATCATTCTCACACTTTTCTTTAGTTATTCACAAATGACTTTTTGTTTGTTTGTAAACATATTTAAAATAATTGGTTTAATGTTCTTGTTTAGAAAGTTCAATGTATCAGGTTCCCTCAGAGACAATTTTTATTGGTTATGCTTTTTCTTCCTCTTAATTGCCCATATTCACTTGTTTCTTTTAATGTATTTAATATGTTAATAGTTTTGAAAACTGAAAAATTTCAATCATTTAATGTGACCATTATAGACATAAGATTCCTTCTCCTTCATGAAATTTGTTGCTGGTACTTTCGTTGTTGTTCTTGTTTGTTTAGTGACTTTTCTAAATCTATTCTGTAAAGTCTGTGTTCTTTGTTGTGTATGGTCACTGAAGTCTGCTTGGTTTGCTTAGTGATGATTTAATGATTTAACAGAGAGATTTCCTTAGATATCCAGAACCAGTAAGTTTTCTGTCTTTTCTGGGAAGTTCTATGTTCAGGTTGGGCATGCCTTCAATACTCACACAGGCACTTTATAGTTCTGCCTCAGTCTTCACTTCCTACGCGTGCATGCGTGTGTGTATGTAGATCATGAAAATCTGCCATGGACTTCGGAGACTGAGACAGCAGACTAAGACAGCAGGATCCCAAGTTCAAAGCTAGCCCCAGCAACTTAGCAAGGCTCTCAGCAATTAGTGAGACCCTATTTTCAAATTAGAAAATGAAATTTAAAAAATAGGGCTGGGGTGTAGCTAGAGGCAGAATGTCCCTGGGTTCAATCCCCAGCACACACACAAAAGAATGTGCCATGGGTTAGAATTGAGAGCCTTCTCAGCCTTACAAATCCAGGTTCCCAGAAATATGTGTAATGTTTTCAAAGCTCCTCTGGACTTCTCCTTTTCCCATCTTTTTTTGTTTTTTTTGCGGAACCGGGGATTGAACCCAGGGGCGTTCTACCTCCGCGCTACACCCCCGGCCCTATTTTTTATCCTTTATTTTGAAACTGGGTCTCGCAAAGTTGCAGAGGCCTCACTAAGTAGCTGAGGCTGGCTGCGAACCCGGATCCTCCGGTCTCTGCCTCCCAAGTACTGGGATTACAAGCGTGTGCCACCACTGGCCGACCCCATTTTTTGATACTCTGTTTCTTGCCCCAATTGTTTTCTACCACCTGGAGCAGCTGCAAACTTAAACAATTATCCAATTATTTTAAACAAATGTCCTCAGAGAAAAGGCATTTGGAGCTGTGTGAACCCTGAGTCAGGCCAAATAAAGACAGTGGCGAAAGTGGCGTCTTGTAGGCAACTGTCTGACAGGTCTAACAATGACAATTCTCTGGGAATAAAGCCCTTAGAACATTTCCGATCCATCCTTCCTTCTCAGTGTCGCCAGGGTGCTGGTTTTCACTGTGTTTTCAGGTAGTTGGTTTTCAAGCCTACCGTGGAGCTGGAAAGGGGGTGATCAGAATAGCGCAAGTTAAAACTCTAAGAGCTCACATTTATTACCAATATTTAGCCATTTTTTTATGAACAAATGCTTCCTGTATTGTGGCGAGCCTTTGGTTATTTTCCAGAGTTTTAAATTTTTAATATGTTATTTTTTTGCATTCTTTCATTACTTTCATGGAAAACAAAATTTTCAGAGGTCCTCAATTTGCCCTTTTTTTTTTCTGACATCACTTCTAAAAACTTTCTTCAGGAGAAAAAGACTAAACACCTTCACGCATGAAGCTGGGTATGTAAAACAGAAGACAAGGCAGAGGGTGGAAGTGTAAGTTTCTGTAATGCTTAAATCTTGACAAGGGCACACTGCTATGAAAGAAAATCCCTCATCAGGCTAGATCTTATCTGGCCCTTTGCTACATTTTATCTTGTTATATCTTTTAGTTGTTATTTATTTGTTTAGGGGATCATGTTAATCTTCTTTGTGTCATTCAAATTTTATGTGTTGCTAAAACAAGCATAGTTATGTCTTGTTTTTTTTTTTGTTAACAGTACTTATTTCTTGGCCTTTCCCAACTTTCTGCAGACTCTATATACTTACTTGTATACCAGAATTAAGGAAATTCTGGAAAACCAATGTTAGAATATTTATGAGAATTTAATTTTATGTCAGATAAATTTGAAAGCCTATTTTCTTCAAAGTTTTTTGGACATTGATCATTTTAAACTCTCTGAATCAGGCCTGTTTTAATAAAAACACTCAATAAATATTTGTTGAAGAGGTGAATAAATATATATCCTTAAATTTGCTTGAAATCTTACTTTTTCATGTGTTATTTGTAGAAACAATAAGTTAATAAATTAGTGAGTAAATACCTATCAACACTGTTTTTCACATCTGTCATTTTAAATACAAATATGAGATACAGTCCTCTCTTATGGATACAAAGCAAACACTTATGATATAGTATGGGATAATCAGTATTTTTTCATTTTATCTTTGTAGGGGGTATAAAATGTGAAGTACTAGGTCTCCTACAAAAACATAGAAAGCATTTTTATAATTTTTACCACTTTTCCCTTTCTTTCCTTTATTCGACTTCTGTTTTGATGGTATAACAAAATGCTAGTTTCAAAATTTCTAACACAATAAATGTAAAACACAATTATTTACTCTTTATAAATGGTGTGTTTGATACCATTATATAATTAGCACTAACAACATATCCCCATTCAAATTAATAGAACTAGCTCTATTTAATTTTTGTTTTGTTTTCATTTTTTTTTTTCGGTACCGGGGATTGAACGCAGGGGCATTCTACCTCCGCGCTACGCCCCCGGCCCTTTTTTTTATACTTTATTTTGAAACCGTGTCTCATGAAGTTGTGGAGGGCCTCACTAAGGAGAGAGAGAGAGACAGAGAGAGAGAGAGCTGAGGCCGGCCGCGAACCCGGATCCTCCGGTGTCCGCCTCCCAAAGTACTGGGATTACAAGCGTGCGCCACCACGCCCAGCTTAATTTTTGTTTTGTTTTCTGATACTAGGGATGAAACTGAGGGGTATTCTGCCTCTGAATTATACCTCCAACCCCTTTTTAATTTTTTATTTTGAAACAGGATCTAAGTTGCTGAGGGTTTTGCTAAGTTGCTGAGGCTTGCCTGGATCCTACAATCCTCCTGCCTCAGCCTCCCAAGTACTGGGATTACAGGCATGTGCCACCACAGCCTACACTCTATTCATTTTTTTTGTGTGTGTGTGGAACTGGGGATGGAACCCAGGGACATTCTACCTCTGAGCTACACCCCCAGTCCTTGTAGAGCCTCCAATTTCTTATGTCATGGTGATTTATTCAGGGAAGGACTGATGCTTATGATTAAACCAGACTGATCAGAGCCAGAGGTACAAATCCAGAACGTTCCTGAAACTGTGGGGAAAGAGGAATTTGTTTTTATTTTTTTTCACTGAATATGGAATTATGAGGGTATATGAAGGATGAGCTTTCCCAAAAGTGAAACTAGCCTAGAGTAAAGTAGAACTTACATATGTGGCAAGGAAAGTTCTCATGGCTTTAGTCCTATGCTTTTCCAGACACGCAAAGCCTTGGAATTGCCAGTTACCATAAGACAATATATTCTTCATTGTTTATCTGTGGTATGTAGCTTTATGTGTGTACATCAATCCACTTTATATTACAAAACATGACTGGTATATGCAAATCAATAAATTATGGCTGCAGTATGAATCAGTGCCCACATAGAGTTTGACAGGATTTACAATTGCCTAACTGAAAGAGAGAGACAGGAGCCAGTACCAGGCAAAGCAGAAACCCAAGCTCTATCCAGGTGACAACCAGAGAATATAGATCAACTCTCCCTAACCTGGTAGTATGGGATTGTGGCAAGAGTTTTTAATGGAACTAGAAGGACACTAAAAATAGTTTTGCTTTCTCTGTAAATTTGGATGTGGGCTTCAGAAACCACTGACTTTCACCTGGATTGGTTACTTCATCAGTGTAAAGACAGGGCTGGGTTAAATGTTCTCTGAAGGCATTTCCTTTTGACACTTAAGATGAGCGATAGTCAAAAAGCATATAAAAGGAGGCAAGGTCAGTCTTGGGGAGTTGTGAATTAAGGAACTTGGTGCAAAATGACAAGGACAAATCAAATGCTAAATTAGAATATAGGTTGTATGAATAAAAAAAAACTAAGTTATAGAAATCACAGTAAAATTTCTGTCACACAGAAAAAAGGAGAAACCTGGGATCTAACCTCAAAGTTGCATCTAGCCAACCCCGGGCTGGGATTTTCAGCCCAAAGTGCCCTCATCAGTGAATTGAGAAGAAGAAAGACACAGTCTTCAAGTTCTCTGAGCAGTGCCATTGTGAAAGTTGTACACACTTTTGCTTTCTACAAGAGCAAACCTGACCAATAACATACCTATCTGGTTAGAGCAGCTTGGAGAGGTGTATTAGCGAGGGCTCACTAGAGTAACAGAACTCACAGGATATGTAGATGGTAAAAGGAGATTGATCAGATCAGCTTACATTCCAAAGCAGTGTAGTCCCAAGTGGCTGCCTGCACTCAGAGAGCCAGAGGAACCAGCAGCTGGTCGAGCCGTCCAAGTGCTGGAGTTTCAGAATAGGAGAGACCGATAATGCAGTTCCAGTCCAAGATGAAAAGAGCAGGAAACTCTCTGGAGAAACGTTGGTGAAAATCCAGTTTGAAGAGCAAATGGGGCTGAAGGCTGATATCGCAGGCAAGAGCAGATGCGCTTCTTTCAGGAAGAACCACATACACCTGCAGACCGCTTCCTTCTTCCTTCCATCCTGGTCCCCAGCCTATCAGAACAGTGATGCACACATTCGGGGTGGGACTTCCCCTTCAATCTACCTTTCCACATGTCAATCACATCCGAAGTCACAGAATCTTAGGTGTTTTATAGTCTATTCAAGCTGACAATCCAGTTTAACCATCACAGAAGGTGAATAATAGTTGATAGGATTTCTTAAACAAATTATTTGATTGTCCTATAATCTGTTTTCCTGAGCTTAGATACTTTTTCTTTACTTGAACTTCTGATTAAAATTAAATCTACACTTCTTGTTACCTTCTTAAAATGTCACCACAGCCTCCTCTCTATGTTAGCTCTGTCCAGCATCTCTTGGTCATCTTTTCCATCCTCTCATTATCAATTGTGTACCCTTCAGTCTATATTTCCTTGTGTGCCTCTAACTTTCTTTTAATGGCTCAGGCCAGCTATCAAATCTCTTCTCTAAAACCCTGTGTAAGGCAACTCTAACTATCAACAGTAGAAATATCCCATTTGGCTAAAATATAAAGTGCATGATAACCAATTAGCCAATTGCATGTAATTTTTTAAAAATCTGTGGATGTGTTTCTGGTATATTCAGGGATTTTTTATTGTAAGTAAAAAAAGAAGCAAAACAATAGGCATTAAATTTTAAATGTTTTAAAATCAAATTTCAAATACAAATTTGTATTAAAGTATAAGGTACATTTCAAAGTTCCTAAGTTAAAATATCTTAGTCATAAATTCTAAAATTATATCAATCAGTTAGATATCCAAGTGTAACTTCCACAATACATTGCCAAAGATTAAAACTATATAAGGAAGTAATAGACTCTAAAATTGTCAATTTAGATAGTAATTAGATATACTACTATACTTTCTAATTAGAATGTAATTAGGTATGGAATTGTATCAATGGCCCATGTATTAATGATTTATTAATGTCTTAAAATGACAATATAATTAAACTAACATGTCCTAGATTAAAGACAAGCCGATTTTGAAATAAATTTTTAACCATAGCCCCCTATTCCACAAGAATATCAAAACATATGTTTAAGAATGTTCATTAAAGTAACTTTGTGTGTGTGTGTGTGTGGTACTGGGGATGGAACTTAGGGGCACTCTACCTCCAAGCTACACCCCCAGCCCGATTTTATTCTTTTATTTTGAAACAGGGTCTCACTAAGTTGTGGAGGGCCTTACTAAGTTGCTGAGGCTGGCTGTGAACCTGTGATCCTCCTGTCTCAGCCTCACAAGTACTGGGTTTACAAGCGTGCACCACCACACCCAGCTTATAGTAACTTTTTTAAATAACAAAATTTGCATAAAATATATATGCCAAAAGAGGGCACAATTTAAAAAATGGAGTGTGTATTCATTTAATAGTCACATGCAGCCATTTAAATGATGTGGACCTATAAACCTTGATATGGAAGATCTATAATATATAGGTATGTAAAAAAATTTGTGATGGAATAGTAATGACAAATGTGGTTGCAATAATAATATGTAGGCATAACATTTACTAAATGCCAGTTGTTTTACAAATATTTCATCTTCACATTTTTAAATTTTAGTTATTTATTATTTTTATTTATTATTTCACCATCACAATTTTGTTAATCAGGTCCTATTATCACCCCTTCTACAAAAGAGGAAATTGAAGCTCCAAGAAATTAAGAGACAAAATAATGTGCCCAAGAACACAGGTAGTAAATGGTATAGCCCTTGCTTCTATATCTTCTATTATCTATCTATCATCTACCTTTCTATCTATCTATCTATCTATCTATCAATCAATCGATCATCTATCATCATCATCGTCATCTTTCTTTTTAATCGGCAACATACTATTTGACTATGAATCAAGCAAGGAACAATTAGAGACTGTACAGTTCAAGATGAAGGAAGGAATATATATATATATTCCTTCAGAAAGGGAGCAGGAAGGAGAGAGACAGACAGACAGAGAGACAGAGACAGAGAGACAAAGAAAGAGAGAGAGAGACAGACAGAGGAGGAGGAGGAGGAGGAGGAGGAGGAGGAGGAGGAGGGGAAGAGGAAGAAAAAGAAAAGATGTTTAGGAATTAACTCCCTAAGGAAGGTTGTATTAAATTCCTTTGGCCAAGGTATATGGATTAGTAACATTTTGACCTCCCGTAGAAAGGAGTGTCTTTCCTTAACATTTTTTTTTTTTTTTTTTTTT
>PVJS01033995.1:0-21833 GCA_004027185.1 Glis glis
AACTTAGTGAGACCCGGTTTCAAAATAAAGTATAAAAAATAGGGCTGGGGGCGTAGCGCGGAGGTAGAATGCCCCTGCGTTCAATCCCCGGTACCGCAAAAAAAAAATTAAAAAAAAAAAAAAAAGAATTTAAAAACCCACCAGAGTGAGTGCACTGGTTCTCCTCCACTTCCCTCACATTCTCCATTCCCATTCATTCCCCAGCCTCTTCTTCCTGTGTGGACCCAGAAGGCTGCTCTCTATGAACTGAATCAACGGATTTCCTTACTAGTCGGTTTCCGTCAGTGTGGTCACCTGGAGGACATTGAAGGGCTAAAGGACACAGGTCAGGAATTTCTGCCCTACTTCTTTCCTGCTTTGGCATTGCATTTCTTGCAGTTTCCATATCCTTCTAAAATTAAACCTCCTGACAGGCCCTGCTGTGTGGCTTCATGGCACTTCTCCTTTTCCATCTTCATGCCTAGAAGCAACAATGACTTCCTATTCCTGCTAATCTCTGTGTGCCTCAGCATCCCTTGCTGGTTCCATCAGCCATGCCAGTGAGATCATGTGAGGAGAGAGAGATAGATAGATAGAGAGAGAGAGAGAGAGAGAGAGAGAATGATGATGATGATGATGATAGATAGATAGATAGATAGATAATAATAACAACAACAACAACAATAATAATGATATATAGACGATAGATAGATAGATGATAGATAGATAGATAGATAGATAGATAGATAGATAGATAGATAGATAGACTCATTAAATGTTTCTATGTTTGCTTTCAAATAGAGGGAAAGGAAGGAAGAAAGGGAAGAGGTACAAGAGGATGGAAGGAAGGGCAGAAAGAAAGGAAAGAAAGAAGTGAAGGGAAGGAAGGAAAGAAAAAGGAAGGAAGAAAGGATAAAAAGAATGAAAGAAGTAGTTAGGCAGACAAACTCATAACACTTAACCCAACGCTTATAAAAACTGAATCTAGTCTCAGAATAAACCCCAGAAGCTAAGCATGAGAATATATTCTGGTTTGGGGGGATATTTTTGTTGTTGGAAATTATTATGAGTGATGTGGTAACATTAGTTATATTAGAATAATCAGAAGGGTTTTTGGTGATTTTATACACGTGGATAATAACCATGTGACAGCTCATCATTTACCAAAAATAAGTGCAATGTGGCAAAAAAAAAAAACTATATGTATGTGTGTAAACATAGAGTCCATAGGAAAAAAATCAGTGAAAAGGAGTTCTTGGGGTTGAAAGTTGGGCAATGACTGGCTTAACAATGTCACATGAATAAAGGAGGTTTTTCCCTGCAGACCCTGCCACAGTCCTGCAGGTCACCTCACAGTGCTGGGAAGCCACCCACCCACCCACATTCAGCCCCAGAGAATCAGCCACAGTTGTTTCCCATTTTGAATATGCACCATTGCTTGCTTCAGTCCCGTGGATTAGGAATCTATGACATGGGAGACTGAAGGAGTGGAATCAAACTTCATACTTACCAACTCTAAATGGAGAGTCAAGTTCATAAGCCAGCCCTGCAGGAACCTAACACATCTAATTCTCTATTCTGCTTTTACTATATCAACATTCCACCACCCAAAACTGAAGGTGACTAAATTCTCTGTGCAACCGTATGTCCCTTAGTTGTGGACTTAGCTTCACTCTCTTTATAGTTCTCATTTGATGTGCCTAGCCTCCCATGTGTGACTGCTGTGCTGTGGCTGGTGGTGTCCAGAAGTGCTAGAGGTAAGATTTTACTCACAGTTCCCTGGGGGCTAATACATGCTGCCATTGGCATCAGTAAAAGATACAGTCCTGGAAAATTCTGGAGTATTCGGATCACCCTTTTTAGGTCTGTTTTCCCTGAAGGTCATACCTTAGGTGTCTTTCCCACAACCTATGATTTCTAATTTGAGTACAGCCTCAAGGCCAGGCAGAACCTTTAAAATAGGCTCTGGTTCAGTGGCTTTAATTTTATATGGTTAACATCTATTTACTGATCTATTTAACCAGACATATGGAGGAAAACAAAATATATTCAGTTGTCCTTCTATATTCCTTCTATATCTATGGGAGATTGGTCCAAGATCCTCCTCAGATACCAAAATCCATGGATGCTAAAGTTTCTTATATAAAATGGTTTAGTATTTGTACATAACATACACACACACTTTAATGTACTTTAAATTATTTCTAGTTTACTTATAATTCTAATACAATGTGAATGCTATGTAAATAATTGTTGCATTGTGTTTTTTGGTAATAATGGCAAGGAAAAGGTGAAGATGTAAAAACATACATACATTCACTGATACATAACAAAATTCATGTTAATATGATATTCTTACATATTTAACTGACTCTTAATGGCTCTTCCTCAGGGGGAAAAGATTTCCCTTTCTTTTTTGAATACATGTGTTTATAGTGTGCCTTAGAACTCTCACTGCTACAATCTAAAAATCCTGACCATACAACTTAGAGGAGGGAAGATTTATTTGCCTATGGTTTCCTTGGAAGTTCTAGGTTCAGTCCAGGTGGGGCTGGTGTCTGGGTCTCAGGGCGTGGAGGTGGGAAGCAGAAAGAGGCAGAGCACAAGGATACATCATGGATGCCAGAAGCAAGCGCAGAGCAAAGGAGGGGAGGTGGAGCCATATATAATCCTCAAGCCTGCCACCCCAGGGACCCACCTTCTCCAGTCACACCCTACCAGCCCAGGCCACCAACCTGACTTGGATTACAACCAAACTCTGCTTCCAACATTTCTCTCTTGTTTCCAAGAGGGATGGGGGGCAATCTAAATACAAACCATTACATAGTGATACATATATCTAATAAAAATGATTGTTGAAATCTATGACCTACTAAGCTATCTGAAAATGCGAACTTATTAAGAAGACATCAAGTGAGAAGCCTGACTGGAGTGAGAGACGTTTGTCTCAGTGCCCTGTCCACCACCCATCAAGTGATCTTCTCCTGCTCCTCTATCTGTTGGAACTTCTGTTTTTTTAGCAAGGAGACTAAGAACTTTTATCTAACCAGCCTGTCTCTACCTCCAACTCACCATCTGTAACAATAGCCTATCCCCATTGACTCTTCATGTTTATCGTTTTCATGAGTTGCAATTACACGAGATTTTATAATTCACACATCTGTCTGTATCCTATGTTCTTATCTCATATATTAGGTGCTCAGGAAATATGTGTTAGCCAAATGAGTAATCAAGCTGATTCCAACTATAACATCTTATTCATGTATCTAATCGGTGGGGTCGGGATCCTCTCTGGGTAATCATGGAGTCTAATTTGTTGGTGGCTAAGATAACAATGATAATAATTAGTGCATCCCAAAGCCACTGACAATGTTACCAGGAAAAGGGTTGTGTTTTTCTGATGGAAATACTTGTCAAATGAAGTATGCAAGAATGATCAACACTACCTTTGGTTCATCTTTGGAATCATATCATCTTAAATTCTACTCACAGAGTGGCACTCAACGTCTTCTTGCAGCACTCTTCCAGACCTCGTAGTTAAGACCAAAGCTTCTTTGTGGTTCTGAAAGAGTACTAGATTTGCAGTAGTGAGTTCTGACTTACGATTCCTCACTGCTGCTTATATGTTGTACAACTATGAAACAAGAACTGTACTAACTAACACTTTAAATCTAATTCCTCAAAGCTTTTAGGAATCTGATGACATCTACCCACCAAAACTGCCGGGAGTCCTGAAGAAGATAACTCCACCAAAACATGTAGCGTGTATGGAACCCACTAGCTCCAATTGAATTTGAGCATTTTTATTCACCATTAAGACAATTCACCTTTAGAAAATGTCAGCTTGTCATGTATTTTTAAGGTTAGTGTGAAAAATATTAAGAGATGGTTACTGCTTTTCTAATGAAAAAAAGAATTTATTAGTAATGTTAATTATCCAAAATATTAAAACTATTAACAGATTTAACTGAAAAGCTAGAATAATTAATCAGTCAACATGACTTCATAGTGATAAGATTAAATCTTTGCAAAAATTTTAAATTGTAATTAAAAGGAAAATACTATTGATACTAAATGATACTAAATGATAACTAACAGGAAAATACTATTAAAATAGCATATTTAATACTATTTTAAATATAGTAAACTTTAAAAAGCAAATCACTATGAACTATATTATGATGTAAGACTATAATGTACCAATAAAAGTATTAAAATATAAAAAATAAAAACAAATGAAACAGTGAACACTAATAGTTCACAATTGAAAGTTGAATTCTGAGTATCAATATGATCCCAAAGTAGCAGCAATGTAACGGTTTGGAAAATGAGCTAGAATCCATTTATGCAATCTGGCATAACAGCCATCTATAACAATATAGATAAGTACTAGGACCAACATACATTGATGGCTTACCGTGTACCAGAACTATGTTCCTGGGGGTATTCACCCTAATTTGCCCAACAACCCTATGAAGTCATGTTCTGCTAATATTCGCACTTTACAGACAAAACAGCTGAGGCCCAGGGAGGGTGAGTAATTTGTGCAAGCCCCAGTTATTAAACTTTAAAGCTGGAATAAGACCTTAGGCAGTGGGATTCCGAAGTTAGCACTAACAAAAGAAAGACCAATTATCTGAATGAGTGAATGATTGAATATGCACCACTTCTGTACAAAAACCCATGAATCATACCTCAATTTGTCTTCACATCTGAAAAACGACTTATTGAAAATATTCAGTTACTGAATATTCAGACATTAATTACAAAGGTAACAAATGCCCAGTCCAACAAAACTGCTGTTCCTTTTTGTTCTACTGCTGAGATACATATGGACAAACAGTATGTGGTGGCCAACTTTTACTCAGGTCAAACAAGAAACCAAGTATCAAACTAGCAGTAAGACCTAATGTGAAGAGAAGGACCTTCAATAGCCCAGGCTAGCCCTGTTGACACTAATAGGTGCTAAGCATCTACAGTAGCTAATCTCTATACCCCCATGGGTATATTAATTTATTATCAGAGTCACACAATTAAACAACTCACAGTTGTTTTCTCATTTCTTCTTGGAATATCATTTTTAAGTTACAATTGCTTAATTAGATGATTGGGATTCTTTTCTCATTCTTTCTTGCAGTGAAGTATTCCCATCAGCTCTTGAACCTGTTGTCAATTTCCTCATTTATATTCTAGTGGTCATTTGGGGGCTAAGAGTCAATCCATAAAATAAAATCCGAATCAAATAAACTTCTCACATTTAGCTAATAATTTTAGTTGTGTGCGTCAATTGTTGCCTACAACTTTCAAGTCAGTATGTGCAACTTATCAGATTGCATATAAAATGTAACAATGTTTACAGATTTTAGGGGATGAAAAAATGGTTTTTGTAAACAAAAAGCAGAAGCAATATTGCTTTACTTTTCTGTTTGTTTCAGTATTAGAAAATCAAGGAGATGAAACAACTTCACCAAGGCCACATAGTTAATGAAGGGAGACTAGCAGGGCTTGAAGGTAGGTCCGACCTGAATCTCTCCAGAACCTTGCTACCCAAAGAGTATTATGGAGCTTGTTAGAGATGTGTAATCCCAGGCCCTGCTCAGTTACACCAAACAGAAATCCACATTTTACAAGAGCCTCGGGTGGCTTCCATTACACTAAAGTTTGAGAAGCCCTGCTCTGTAGCACCCTGCCAATTTTCTTGATTATCCACCAACAAAATAATTCGGCCTTTGGCAGATTGATTAGTATAGAACTTTAAGGAAATTTAGGAAAACTGAGGACTGAGGAAATATTTTAGTATATTTACGTTGAGTAATATCAAATACAGCTTTTGAGTATTAGGCAATTTTCTTTAGAAATAACTCACAATTATGCTTGTAATTACAAATATAAATTGATATCTATATGTGCATCTGTTTGCAACATTTATACTAAAAGAGGCATATACCTCGGGTCTTTATTGGCCCGCATATTTCTTCATCCCTGGATCTCTAGAGAGGAGGAAAGCGGTACAGCTCAGCCCCTCTGCGCACATCATTAACTTTAGAAGCACACCAGCGCCACCTGCCGAGGCTGCCATAGGAAAGCTGGAAAAGGGCTTTGCACTTAGTTTTCTTCTCTCAGTAGTTTTGTTATTATTTCACTGTTTACTACTCGTGTTTTTCCCACTCCCTGGTTTCTCTCCAATTCTGTGATCAGTCCATGCAACATTTTTCCTGTGCGTATTATGCCCCAATAAAGTAGCTAATCCTTCGCCTACTACCACACCTGGAAAAATTATAAGACCAGTTTCAACATATATAAAGTAGCTTATAGTAACTGTACTGTTGGTGTAGATTTATAATTGCCAAGACTACTGCTTCAATTTATCATTTAAAAAGTAAAAATAAATGAACCAGGTGTAGCCTAGTGGCCAATGAAGAAAGCCTCATAGCTGTGTTCAAAGAACAGGTATTTCAAGCCCATTGGAAATTCCTTTCTTCATTCCCTATTCCTTCTCTATGTGTATTTGTATGAAAAAGAAGCTCTTTTTCCCTTTATTTTCAGTCTAAAAAGTTAATATTACCATCCATAAATACCATTTTGTCTCATAAAGGCAATTGTCTTTGACCCTTATTTTCTCTCCTCAATCGTGATTAATTTATACCCAGAAAAATTTCTGTTCTCTTCCTCACATTATAAAAAATTATGAGCTAGGTGTGATGTCACACACTTGTAATCCCAGTACTTAGGAGGCTGAGACAGGAGGATAACAGGTTAAAGACCAGCCTTGGCAACTTAGGAAACCCTGTTTCAAAATTTAAAAAAATGAAATCAGATAGGGAGTATAGCTCAGAGGTAGAATGCCCTTTGGTTCAATCCCCAGTACAACAAATAATAATAACAATAGTAATAATAATAATAATAACTGGTCTCACAGAAGGCAACTACTTAAAATCCATAGAAACTAAAGCTAGCTCTAAGTATGTTATAAGAACAGTTGAAAGGAACTTGAATATCTTAAAATTTCCTACAAAAACCCTCAAAATGTCTAATAGCTAGCCATGGTAATTGTTCTCATGGACATTTGTCTTTCTTTCTTTTCCTTCCTTTCTTTCTTTCTTTCTTTCTTTCTTTCTTTCTTTCTTTCTTTTCTTTTCTTTTCTCTTCTTTTCTTTTCTTTTCGTTACTGGAGATTGAACCCAGGGGCATTCCTCCAAGCTACATCACCAACCCTGATGATGATTAACCATGGCATCTTTAAAAGATATCCCACTAAAGAAATGCAACTGTCTACCCCAAATATTTCATCTCTAAAATATTGTGTGACATCTTACTGAAAGGACATTCAAATATTCTTTATGTCTGAGGCACATTGAAGAAAATCCCTGTATCTCACCTTTTAACATCTTTAGCCTCTATGGACAGATGTTATTTCAACATTAGTAAAATTTAAGGGGATGAACTGAAAGGAAAATAAAGTAAAATCCTAAAAAATGCACCTTCAAATCTTAAAGTGTCAATCTGGTGTGCTAAGAAATGGCTAAACATAAAATTCTTAAAAGAAATAAGAGTGAGAGTGAAGGGAAATTGACAAGTAATGGTTACTCAGATAAGAATTTGCTTGAAATTACTTACACTTTACTCTTCATATTGGGTTTGGTTACAATAGTACAAATAGGTATACATCCAGGGTTGGATTAATTTCTAGAAAACTGACTTTGATTGTTTTGCATTTGCAAGGAAAAAATGCATCCACCAGAGTTAAACAGGCAAGGAAGACTTTACTCTGGACTGTTGCAAAAGCAGAGATGAAAAACTCTCCTGAAACAAAAGATAGGAAGGACATTAAGCCCTGGAGGCCCTGGTGGAGAAAGTATTGGAGATTAGGGGGAAGCTGATCAATATGATTAGGCCACCTGTGTTTGTTAATTAGTAGGTGCTTATCTAAGTTAAGCTCCCATCCGCCCACAGAGATACAGAGGCAGAAAGATGTTGATTATTACATTTCAAAGCTATGGCTCCCAGGTCCTTAATAAAGCCATCTCTGGGTTCAAAAACTGGAAAGGGGGCTGAGAGATTTGCATCTCTAAAGGGCAAGGAAATAATTTACGAGTTTTCTAAGGTAAATAAGAAACATGAAGTCAGACCTATAATCAGGAATAAACCTGTCTAAAGTTTGGTCAAGGTAAAGAGTTAAGGTTGCCTTTGTCAGCATCCGGTTATATCAGAAGTGCTTTAATAACCTTTTACTGAAATTTTATTGTTTTCTGCATTCACATGATGTGACTATGAAGTTAATAATCTACATTTTCTTCCCTGATTTAAAACTGTCTTCAAAAGTAACTTACAAAGAAAAATTCTTAACCTAAAGTCATATTATTAACATAATTGAATAGCTTCCTAGTAGAGTTCTGAAGGGCAATGTTGATTTAAACATGCTAATTATGATGAGGTAGCCAAATGATGTCTGTTTCCATAGTTTTATAGAGTTGATTCTATAGTCAGTCGCTGAGTAACTCTCATTTTTCTCAAATTTCAGAGATCCCATTTTATTCCTATATTTCATAAAAATCCCCCTTGAAATCATGTTAGTTAGGTATTTCCATAAAAGCATTATACTGAAATTACTGCCCTACCATTTTCCATATGGTGGATGGACAATTTTCTCCTCCCACCAACATCAAGTGTTTCCTTTTCTCCGCATCCTCACCAATACTTACATCTTTTGGTTTTGTTGTTAAAAAACTTCAGAGTTTTTTTATAATAGTCATCTAAGTGTGAAGCAACATCTCATTGTAGTTTTGATCTGCTATTCCCTAATGATTCCTGGTGTTGATTTGAGCACCTTTTCACATATCTGTTGGCCATTTGTACGTCTTCACGGAAGAATTGTTTATTCAAGTCCTTTGCCTATTTTTTAATTTTATTTATTTTTAGTTTACTTTTATTGGTGCATTGTAATCTCACATCAAAATATAGTTCATAGTGACAGTGACATACATGCACACAGCACTTGCTGAACTTTCCCCCGACTCCCTCCCCACTCCCCCCTTCCCCCTTCCCCATACAGGGTATTGAGATTGGCCTTGGTATTCTCACATATGTACATAATGTCAGTGGAAGTGTTTACTTCATTAATTCTCCCTCAGGTTATTTATTTGTTTATTGCTATCAAGTTGTAGACGTTCCCTATATATTTTGAATAACACATTTCTTATGAGGTATATGATTTGCAAAGATTTTCTCCCATTCTACAGGTTGTCTCTTTGTTCTGTTGGTTGTTTCCTTTGCTGTGCAGATGCTTTTTGATATAGTCTCACTGATCTATATTTGCTCCCATTGCCTGTGCTTCAAGAGTCACATTCAAGAAATCACTACCAAGACCAATGTCCAGAAGCTTTCCTGTATGTTTTCTGAAAACAGTATCAAATTTCCTCTAAAGAGAATCTCCATTGGATCTGGCAATACTACTTCTGTTATACAGTCAGACCTCCACATGCATAGATTCAGAGATATTTAATAATATCTGTGCCGTATATGTACAGACTTCTTGTCATTATTCTCTGAATTAGTCAGGGAAACAGGAAAACACACACACACACACACACACACACACACACACACACACACACAGAGGATTTATCAGATTGGATTTCCATGGTCACAGAGGCTGAGAGGTTCAACAATGGCCACCTGCAGACTGGAGAGCCACAGAAGCCAGTAGCTGCTCAGTCCAAGAAGCCAGAGTATCGGAATGAGAGAGACCAATGATGCAGTCCCCATCCAAGACCAAAGCCCTGGAATCCCCCTGGAGGATTGCTAATACATGTCTATGTTCCAAGGATGAAGAGCCTGGCTTCTGCCATCTAAGGGTGACAGTACCTGCTTGGGAGAGGAGACCAAGAGAAAGAGAGTTTCCCCTTTCTTTCCCATTTCCTTCTGTATGGCCCCCAGCCTATTGAATGGTGCTGCCCAGATTTAGGGCCGGTTTTCCCTACTTGATTCACTGAACCACACAGCAATCTTCTCTGGAAACACCACTACAGACACACCCACAAGAAATGCGTTACTAATTCTCTAGGCATCCTTCAATTCAGTACAGTTGGCACCTATCACTGTTCTTAAACAATATAGTATAACAGATAGCTACAGTGCATTTACATTGTACTGGATATTGAAAGTAATCTAGAGATGCTTTAAATTATATCAAAGAATGTACATAGGTTATATGCAAATACTATATGTCATTTTATTTAAGGTACTTGAGTATATTTAGCTTGTGGTAACCTCAGGGGGTCTTAGAATCGATCTTCCATAGATACTGAGGGATGACTGTATATCTAAAAGAATTAAAATCAGAATCTCAAAAAGATTTCTGAAGATTCATATTCAGTGTAGCATTATTGACAATAGACAAGAGGTGATAACAACTTAAATGTCTGTCCATCTGAATGAATAAAGAAATGTAGTATATACACACAATGGAATATCATTCCATCTTATCAAAGCATTCCTCCATATGTGACAACATGGATGAACCTGGAGGAAATTATTCTAAGTAAAATAAACCAATCACAGAAAGACAAGTATTAATCCACTTACATGAAGTATCTAAAATAGCCTCATAGAAGCAGAGAGTGGGCTGGCTGTCACAGGGGCTTAGGGGAGGGGAAAATAAAGGGTTATTTTTCAATAGGTATAAAGTTTCAAAATTAATAAGTTCTAGAGATCTCCCATACAACATAATGCCTATCATTAACAATACTATATTGTGCACTTCAAAATTTATTAAAGGGTAGATCTTATCACAAACAAATAAAGAAACTCAAACAAAGAGACATAAGGAAGCTTAGGAGATTATATATATATATATAATATATATAATATATATATATAATATATATATGATATATATATTATAGATATAATATATATATGATATATATATGTTACCTTGAATGTAATGGTTTCATGGGTACATTCATATGTCCAAAATCAAAAACTGTATACATTAAATATCTGCCTTTTTGTATAATAATGTCACCTCAATAAATCACTAAAAAGAGAGACAGAGATGGAAAATATCTAAAAAACAGAATAAAAAAGGAGACAGCATTTTTCTATGTCAGAGAACATTGCTTAGTTAGCTCTACTATTTGTGTTGGAAATGATGTATCAGATATCTTTTAGATAAAATTATTTTGCATTCAAATTACAAAAGAAAATCATTGTCATAAGGGCATTGCAAATAGTCATGACGCTTCAGTGGCACACAGCAATCAATGTTATTTCTTGTGCTTTGCAGGTTCAGTTGATCTATGCTGAATTCACTGGAAAGACTGAAAATTTTTCCACAATCTTTTCCTGGGATTTGTAGGCAAACCCAGGCTCAGCCTTCTCTGAAGGAGGCAGAAGCAAGGGAAAAAGCAGAAAGATAGAAATACTCTCCTGAGAACGAGGCAGACTGTTACTTCCACCTAACACTGATCAAAGAAAGTCACATGATTGAGTCCAGTGGGATCAGAATGGGAGCACACTGTAAGATACAGGGTAGAGGACTCAGATACAAGAAAAAGCAAATACTTAGGGATATTAGTTCAATCTACCACAGATTTAGTCATTAAATATTAATTGAAAACTTGCTATCTCCAACAACTCTTCTTTTTCTCAAGGAATGTACAACCTAAGAAATCTGTTTCAGCAAGTCCAAAGGTTTCTAAAGAAAATATTCACAATGGGCATTAAAGAACAGATACTATTTATTCAGAGAAAATAGAAGGGAAAAAAGCATCTGATAGAGGAAAGATCATACCCAGAAACTGTAAATGAGAAAAAAAGACATATTCAGAAAAGTGCAATTTGAATGGAATACTGAATACATGGAAATGAATTATTTCAAATGCTATTGAGAGAAAAGACAGATTCAGTATCCTTTTCTAAATCCTCATTCTCGCCCACTCCTTAAATGTTAGTGTGCTTTAGGATTTAATCTTTTCATACTCTCTTTTCTACTCTGTTGACCTGACTTCCACATCCAGATTTAAGCAAATGACTCACAAAGCTGAATCTTCAGTCATAACCACTCTCCTTCCATTCAGAACTTCTAGTTCCAACTGGTTTCTAAATATCTCTAACTGAATAGTCTAGAAATATTTCAAAGATGATGTTTCTATTTTAAATTTTCCCTACTCCAACACTTTCTGACTTCCGTACTCTGTATCTCAGTCATCAGCACTACTTGGTCCATTAACTAAAAACCTAGATTTCCAAGCTCCCTCCTTCTTTCTAACTCAACTACATTTAATCACTCATCAAGTCACATCAACTCTGCCTCATCAATATTCCAGCAGCTACCTCCTCCTTTACATCTCCTATACACATCATTACCTTAGCTAAGACCATCAACATTTCTTCTCTGCAATGTTAAAATATTCTCCAAACTTGCCTCCTACCTACAGTCCTTTCGTTACCAGAAAAACCTATCAAAATGACCTGGGTATCTTTCCAAAGGGATTGAAACCAGAATATTACAGTGACACATGCATATCTATCCTTATAGCAACACAGTTCACAATAGCCAAGTTATGGAACCAGCCTAGGTGTCTGTCAGTAGATGAATGGATTATGAAATTATGGGATATACACATGATGGAATTCTACTTAGCCATAAAGAACAAAATTAGGTCATTTGCAGGAAAATGGATAGACTAGAGAATATTGTGCTAAGTGAGATAAACCAGTCACAAAAAAGTGAAGGGCCATATGTTTTTCCCTCATATGTAGAAGCTAGGGAGCAATAGGGATACAAAAGGGTCTCCAGACATAAAACAGAAACCCCAGTGGAGTGATAGAGGGAGTTTAGGAGAAGCGGGTGGGGGAAGGGAGATGATGAAGGAAACACTTCAATCAACTCTATGTACATATACAAAATTAACAGTTACAATCTCAATACTGTGTATGGGGAAGGGGAGGGTGTGTGATGGGGTTCAGGGGGAAGCTTATCAATTGCTGTGTACATGTATGTCTCTATCACTCTGAACTTCATTATGATGCATGATTACAATGCACCAATAAGAAAATTCTAAAAATGAAATTATTTGATCATATTTCTCTATTCAAAATTCTAAAATAATTTCTCATATTGTCAGAATTATCTTACTTGGACATCAATTCATCCCAAAAATGCCTCTTGAATGTCTACTTTGTGTCAAGCCCTGTTCTCATCAACACAGCAGTGAATAAAACAGGTAAAGCCTCTGGTCTCATGGGACTGCATTCTAGTGAGACAAAAATAATAAGACAAGTATGGACCAATACCTAAAATCATCTATTCTAAGAGAATGACAAGCACTATAAAGAATGTAATGATGGGTAGGGGATAATGGGATAAAGAGTAACCAGGTGTGAAGTATCTATTTCAAACTCCAATTAGGAAAGTAATCATGTAAGGCATGATGGTGACTTAGATTAAGGCCGGAAGCAGTGAAGACATGATTGGAAATATATTGGGGTCCAAAATATGTTTTGAAGTTTTGAGGCAGAAATGACAGATTTGAATTGTGGGTTTGGTATGAAAGATGGAGGAAAGAAGAATCCAGCATGGTTTCTTGGGTTTGGCTGAAACAATTGGGTGAATGCTGGTGCCATTGTCTTGGATGGGAATACTGGGGAAGTGGCGGTTGAGAATGAAGGGGCCAAAATTTTTGGCTTTGTCATGTGTAGTTTGAGTTGCCAAAAGCAAATATGAAATAGCCTTTTTATAGAACAAAAATTAAATGAATTTATAAATGAACTATGAACATTTAGTAGAGTTTAAGTAAATTAAATAATGCATACATTAAAATGGGAACTTTCTGAAGTATATGGGTGTGGCTTGCTTCGTTTGCATTTCCATATCCTTTTCGTTAGTCTGTAGGTGGAGGATCACTATTTTTCTCTGTTATCACTGAAATTACCTTCACATTTTGACTAACACCATAGGAATTTTTGTTGAATCACTAATTTTAAAGCCATTAAAATAGTACATTGAATATTGAGCATGAGCAATCTGATTCTAGCAGTTACTTCAAAGTTCAAATTAGGTAATTTTTTCACTGATTCAAGCAATCATTCAACAGCTATTTATTAAGAACCATTAAGTACCTCCTATGCCCCAGGTTCTGTTGATTTCTATGTACGCTTATCTATGGGTTTCACACACCAAAGCTAGAAGGAGGAAGAAAGAATGCAGATCAAGGGAGATGTAGTAAGTCTACTTTTTCATCCCCAAAATTGTGAAAGAGAGGTGATAAGAATTATCACACCCTCAGCATTCTTCTCTTCCCACCCCTTCATTCCACATTTCAGGCTCTACTTTGAAGAGTTTTTTTTTCTAAACATCCAGATGTGTATGCCTAGAGCCCTACTTTTTCAACACAGTGAAGGAGAGGAATGTGGAGCTATTGGAAAAGCCCCAGTTTAGGCTTAGCCCCACATCCAGTATGGCATGAGAGTGAATTATGGGGTTGAAGAACCAAAATTAAGTAGAATAGGCCTGTTTTCTAAAAGTTAAGTTTCTATAGCACATTGCCCCACCCCCTGTAGCGCCCCACACCCTGTAGGAACCATTAAGCATGCTAATCTGATCTTGTCATGTCAAACACACCTGGGTTCAGGAATCCAGATAATTTGGGCTGGGGCTGGGGCTGGGGCTGGGCGAGGCTGCTCTGACCAGAGTCAGCAGGCCCCCGCCCATCCTAACAAAGATACTGCGGGCCCACCAACCGTTAAGAGGTCACTATACAAGGTTAAGGTTTCCCTAACGATGACCCCTACCTAAGGAGCGAAAGTTAAACCAACCAGAGAACGCCAATAAGCTTATGTTTTAAACTAGCCTATCAATATAAAGATGGGGTGGGCTGCCTCCTTGGGGGGATACAAGCTTTGTTCTCGGAGAGCAAGGGGCTTCTCCCTGTGACCACTGCGTTGGTGCGAGGAAGAGGCCCAAGCTCGAGCTTGAATAAAGGACCCTCGTGTGTTTTGCATCGGAATCAGCTCCCTGGTGGTCTTTGGTGGGATCACGAACCTGGCACTTCAGGGTTAGCAACAAGAGGTGCTAATTTGTGCTAGGTCCGTGGCTCTTCATATCCTGCACGTGGAGCGCTCAGTGAGAGACCTCAGAGAACTAAGCTGACCCATAGACCGGGAGAGTGCTGGTTCAGAAAAGAGATTGCTTCAACACAGACTTCAAACTCAAGAGCAAATGGCCAGAGCCGGAGTCCAGCATCACTGATGTGCAAACTAAGACAGGCATAACTCTCTCTCAGGCATAGAGAGTCCTAAGGAAATCAATTTCCAGACTCTCCACTTTCATATTTTTTCACTATAAAAGCTGATCTGACTGAGAACATTTCTGCATTCATAACACCCTTTTCCACTGTTATAAGAAAAACATAAATCTCACTACTATGGTTTGCGTGTGATTTGTCCCCTAAAGGTTCATGTTCTGTAAACATGTTCTCCAGTGTGAGTATGTTGAGAGATGGTGGGACCTTCATGATGTGAGGTCTATGGAAGGTGGACAGGTCTTGTGTGTGTGTGCAGGGGGTGCTCTCTCAGAAGGGATTAAGGTAACTCTCATGAGACCCTGAGCTGGTTCTCCTGAAATAATTATTATAAAATAGCAGGGCCAGCTCCTTTCTCCTTCCCTCCCTGGCTTCCTAACTTACCATCTGATCTCTCTCACACACATACTGCCACCATCATGCCATCTGCCATGCGGTGATACAGCCAAGAGTGCCAGAGGCCACACACATGGGGTGGCCTATTCTTGAACATTTAGATCCCAAAACTGTGAGCTAAATAAACATCTTTTCCATTTAACAAAATTCAACATCACTTTATGATTGAAAGCTGAACAAATTAGACATAGAAGAGGTGTTCTTCAGCACAATAAAAGCCATATATGCAAACCCACAACTATTATCACACTCAGAGGTGAAAAGTTGATAGCTTTTCCTCTTTGATCAAGAACAACACAAGGATACCCACACTCATCACTTCTATTTAACATAGTCCTAGCCAGAGCAATTAGGCAAGAAAAAGAGTTATCAAAATCAGAAAGAAGCTAAATGTTGTATATATTTTCAGAGTGTATGTTCTTATACTTAAAAAACATTAAAAAATTTACCAAAAAACTGCCAGACTTAGTAAATTCAATAAAGTTGCAAAATAAATACATGAAATCAGTAGCATTTCTGTACAATAACAAAAAAGAAGTCCAGAGTCCCACTAAACAATCACATTTAAAATAGCATAAAAATATTTAGCAATAAATTTAATTACCCACTGGTTCTGAATGAATCAGAACTTCCATTCTGTAAGAATAAGAAATATACTGCCCATTCCTTCATAAATATTTACATAAACTCATCTTGAATATAGTTTCAGTGTTTAGTCACAGCTCTCCACCACAAATGCTGTAATAATATTAGATCCCAGAATGGAATGATCATCATATTCCCCTAGTTCATCATAAGCACACCAATAAATATCCAAATGCTTTGTGTGTGTATTGATTTGTGTATGATTGGAAACTCTTCTGCTATTCATTTTCTAAAAAAATAATTACACAAGACAATACTAAAGCTCAGTGATACTGAGGAGAAACAATTTTTTTATGTAAAAGACCAGGAGGCTTCTAGAATGAGGGGAACATGATATAGAATGTTCTAATTTTTCTCCACAGCCGAAAGGGCTTTTCGCAGTAGAGAAACAGAATTAACTGGGATAGGAAAAAAAATAAAACCTTAAGGAAATAAAATCATAAATTTGCAGTGTTAAAATAAAAATTGTTGAAGCTTTTGGAAGTTCGGGAGATAAGACAGTTTAGAATATGTCCTGACCCACAAAATACCATTTCATGATTTGCAGAAAGAATTCAAAATTTAGAGGAACTTTCAATGGTCTTTAACTCCACCAGAAATACCAAGGTGCATTAATGGAACTCAGCAATGGGAGCCACCTTACTAGAAAGATTACGCCTCCTTCCTTTCTGATTCATTCTACCCTGCCAGCCATAACAGCCTGCATCCAATGATTAACTGACACAGGGATGTGAAGATTGCCCCTTGCTTCTAATTTTTCAACTCTAATTCACAGAGCTCTGTGGAATCAGGCAGAAACTAGATTTCTGTTGAGACCACATCCTTCCCAAACTCCTTCCCCTGCCCTACTCTGGGTCCCTCATTCCTTCCTTAATAAAACACATGCAGTTGAATCCCCATCTCAGGCCCTGTCGCTTGGCTCTCCACATAGCACAAAAGAGAGGCACCTTGTCCATGTGTGGAAATACTATGCTCTTGTGTAGTATTAGTCAGTAAGACAGAACTGACTTCAGCAGCTACTTTTCATAGAAAAACATCCTAACTGAGTTTCCTCGTGGTCTGTGGATTGTAGTACAATATCACAGCAGCAGTTTCTGGTGTCCTAGATGTGTCATTTCTCCCTGGGGTCTCGTAAGTTCATGTAATTTCTATAAACCATTGACTGCAAGCATTCCCTCCCCTCAACATCTGCTCCTCAATTGTTCTCTGCTCTCTTTTTGTCCAAATAGTGCTTCGAATCCCCCTTGTAGTCCTTTAATGTGAGCACGGAGCTCTTTCTGAGAATAACTCTTTAGAGAAAAGAGAAAAAAAATGAAGATTTGAAACTGGCAGCAAGAAACATAAAGTATCACAATCTAACACAGCTCTATCTGGGCAGGAGGGTCATGACACAGATTTCCAAACTCCAGCTTAATCAGTGTGCCCTTCCACCAGGTGCCAATACAAGTAAATAAAAAAAGTTGGCATAGGTCCTGGACTCTTCTTCATGTGTTCCAAAAGCAGTTCTGGTAGCTGGCTTTCCCTTCAGATAAAAACAATAATGTGTATGCATATATTTGGTTTGTATACCAACATATATGTGCACATACACATACACATATATATGCATATGTAGTTATATAAAACACACACACATATATAAATACATGCATATGCATACACATAGATACACATATGCACACATACACTATGTAAATATACATGTTCCTTTTGTAAAGTCTTTTATAAATAAATATCAAACTTCATTCCAATGTTAATTTACTCAAATCCACTCTCTGGTGAAGGAAGAGATGATATTTCTTTGAGCTTTATAGGTAGACATCATGTGGAACATAATTTGACTATTTCCTGTATTATTTTGAAAGGTTAAAATTAGATAATAACAAATCAAGTCCCTTTCATTTGCTTCCTACATCAATAATTTCATTACTTTTTAACTCTGAATATCTACTAGACTTTTATTACAAATTCAATTTCTTAATGCTACAAAAGCAATCCAAAAAAAGCACTTTGCGGGAATTACTACAGTTTCTGGTGATTACAATCACTCAGTTTGTCTCTAGTTCATCCCTGAGGATTCTTAAGAAGCCAAAATGTGTATTGTGACACAGAAGCCAAGTTCTCTAATGTCTTCCTTCATGGCAGAGTTGACTAAAAGCATTTGTTTTCCCACACACAGAGAGATTTCAAGGCAATAACTTTGCATAGTAAGGAAAGTTGGCATAATGTCATTTTCAGAAAAGTCAAACACGCACATTGATGAAACTGTTGACAGAAATATAAGTGAATTATTGCTTGGCAAAGCATAAAGCCATTAAAGGAAAAATATCCTCCAAGTCATCCCTCAGGGCCAGCAGATTCTATACTTGACAGCTTTTCATTGCTTAATGGAGTTTCAATGGGAATTATAGTAGCACAGTTTGCATTAGACAATTCTTTATTTAACATATTGAAACATGGCTCCTACTAAGAGTAAGTTCTAGAGAGAGGAGGGGAATAAAGACCATGAAGACTTGCCTAGAAATGGGGAACAAAATTACATTTAAAGCCCGATACACTTTTAACTGATATTTTAGGGAGAAATACTTCCATAAATGAGTGATAGACTGGACAATTTAATGGATTTTTCCAACCCTAAGTTCTCTGTGTTTTTTACAGTCTTACAATAGAGTGCTAAATCTGTAAACTGAGTTTCAGAAATTCCTAAATCAAATACTGACTTAAATTTTTATCATAATCAGGACAAGTTACTGTCTGCTTTACATCCAAGACACTTATTTGTTAATTTTATATAATATAATTGGCTTCAAAAGGGTGGGAATTCCAAGGGATTGGATCATAAAAGCTAAAATAATACCAGTTATTATGTACCTTGGTTTGGAGGTATGCTGTGTTAAAGGTTTTATTTCACAATTATTCTTTCCATAGCCGTTAAGAGGCAACTGGAGCTCTTTTTTCTTGATACCAGAAACGAACTTTCTAAAAAATTGTAATAAGACTATAAAAGCTGTTGTTTTGTGTCATAGAGTTAATATGGTGAATATTTATTACCTTGTAATTTTATTTAAAAATGTATAACTGGGCTTATTCCAAACACCTGTCCAAAAAAGTTGTTCAGAAAATCACTGTGATCCTGGATAAATTCAATCAAGAGGAGAAACCGTTGTTTATGGTACACATACACATACACAAACACACATACACACACCACACAAACTTTTAGGTATATTGTTTAGTCAAGTATAGTTTAAGAATGTGTCAGTGTGGTTACTGAGGGGTGTAAGTATTTGTAAAGGTCACCTGGATGAAGAGTTGGTCATGAGCAAGCTCTAAGTCCGTTGAGATGCATTGAGTATCTAGCAATACATACAGTCATGCACAAATCAACTGGAGCATTGCTGCCTTCCTGTAGCCATACACTATCAAGGGGTAAGAGTGGACCCCGGAGCAAAAGATACCAGACCATTTTGGCTGAGTTGACATTATGAGCCCTGTATTTGAGATATGGTAAAAAAAAATTACCTGGAAATTTTAAATTGAACATTTAGGAAAGTCTAAAAAGATTTAGTACTGGCATGTAAAGTAAACTGAAAAGAAAAAGAGGGGATCTTTTTTTAGGCTTCATCTTGAACCTCATTTTGCAAGAGAATAGGTAATTTTCCAAAGTCTACACAGTTGGCAAATAGCATAGCAGGGGCTCAAACCCAAACAGCCTGAAACCAGAGCTCACGCTACATGCCTAAATGTGAAATATGTGTCTGTCTCTAAGCTAACCAGTGAAAATCAGAAGAAATGATGCTTTAATAATATTTTTTTTTCTAGAGCAGGGTTGGCAAGCTAGTCCATGAGCAAATCCCAGCCCTCTCCCTATTTTGGAAATTCCAATTTTGGAAGTTTTATTGGAACATAATCATACTTATTCATTTACATCTTGTTTATGGGTGTGTAAACACTACCATGTCAGGCTACAGTAGTTGTCACAGAGACTGTACGGCCCACAAAACCTAAAATATTTACTTTGTTAATCTTTAGAGAAAAAAAATGCAGACCCCTGTTCTAGAAGAATCTGATTCAAGTTTCATCTCTTTGAATAATGATTGTCTCAGCTTTCCTTTTGTAATTCTGTAATGAGAAAACATCACAAATAGCATATATCCACATCCATTCTCTGCATCCTAGAATTCAAAACACAGCATTATTTTTTCCTTATATTTTTCTTTTCTTCACATCACTGCCATTCATGTCAATTTGCTTATCTCATTCTTTTTCCTTTAGTCATTTTTAACATTTTACATATTTATTTTCTTAGCCTTTATTCTATTTTCATATCTACAAGTAATACTATACTCTCATATCTTATTAAAATCTATTTCATGTCTTATGTTTATTAATATATGTCAATAGGGAAGTCACTTTCTTCTTGTCCTGTGCTGATGCTGCATCAGTCTGCTCTCAGATCCATTCCTTCCCTTCCTCTGCTTTGCTCTCTATCACAGGGGACCTGATCCCCACACACTGCGTTTCACAGACTCCGCAGACAGGTGGCATCCAGATGGGAACAAGGAGAGGCTCCTGGAAGACGTGAAGGTAGGGAGAAGCCAGGACATTTCTCTCCCTCCTTGGGCCTCTGTGGTCCATCCTTTGTGGTACCAGCTTACAAGCTGGAGCAGGGGTGGGGAGACAGGGCTACAACCCTTGTGCTCTAACAACACCCTCTCCCACTACTAGAGGTGGTCCGGGTCTCTCACTATGGGTAATTTCCGGACCATCTCACTACTCCACTTAGCTTTGTAGCTCTTCTGTCTCTTGTGTAACCATTGCCCTGCATTAAAATCTTGGATTCTTAAAGCAACTGCTTTACTTTGGTTTGATATTAACTGATACAATTCTATTTTGTATGCTCTTTGGGGATAGTCTACCCTCTTAACACGACTTTACCAAAAACAGGCTTGTAGGTGTTGATTGTCTAAGACCTTGACATGCCACATGTCTCCAAAACTACACCATTAGCAGAATAGTCCTTTAAATTGAATTTCCCAGGCTCAAAAACAGAAAAAGACATTCCACTTTCTCTAAACTCTGTGCATATACAAGTTGCCATATTCAATTAAAATAAATAAATAAATAAATAAATATAAATAAATAAATAAATAAATGAACCAGGTGCGTGTGGTGGTACATGCCTGTAATCCCAGTACTTGGGAAGCTGAGAAAGGAGGATCCCAGGTTCAAGGACAGCCACAGCAACTTAGCAAGACCATCAGCAACTTAGTGAGGCCCTGTTTCAATACAAAAAATAAAAAAGGGCCGGGCATGGTGGCACATGCTTGTAATCCCAGTACTTTGGGAGGCGGAGTCCGGAGGATCCGGGTTCGCGGCCAACCTCAGCGCGCATGCGCGCGCGATCTTTCTCTCTCACTCTCTCTCTCTCTCTCTCTCTCTCCTCTCACTCTCTCTCTCTCTCTCTACCTAGTGAAGCCCTCCACAACTTCGTGAGACCCGGTTTCA
>PVJS01033996.1:0-14781 GCA_004027185.1 Glis glis
CTGAATTAGTGGTTGCTCCAATCCTAAGACTCCAGCTCTTAGACCGTTCGACCAGCTACTGGTTCCTCTGACCCTCCACGTGCAGTCAGAACCTGGGACTACATTGCTGCAAACTGTAAGCCATCTGATAAATCCCTTTTTTTAAAAATATACTCATTCTGTGTATTCTGTTAATCTAGAGAACCCTGTCTAATACAAGCATAGATAACGCTAGATACAGCAAGTCACTTCAAGGTATGTGCCCAAGAGAAATGAAAATGCAAATCGGCAATAAAACTAGTACAGATATTTTTTAAAAGAATAAAAATTCAGATACTGCAAATGCAATGCTAGTAGTTGGAAATATTTCCATCATATTAAATTTTCATTCTTTCAGGAACAATTTCTGGGATTTAAGAAAATGTTAAATAATGTTCTTTCTTTAATTAAAATAAGAAAGTAGTACATATTACTAGCAGCATTATTCATAATAACCCCAAAGTAGAAACAACCCAAATGTTCATTAATTAATGAATGGATAAACATAATGTGGTCTCTCCATAAAAAGAAATTAAGGATAAATGATATGTGCTAATATATGCTATAATGTGGATGAACCTTGAAAATGTCACACTAAGTCATCAAAGACTGCACATCATATGATTCCTTTGATAGGAAGTGTCTAAAGTGGAAAAAGCTGTAGAGATTGAAAGTAGTGATTGACAGGGGATAGGAGGAGGCGGGAAAGATAAGTGACTGCTAAAGGGTGTAGGGTTTCTTTAGGTCTGACAGAAATGTTCCAGAATCAGGTAATGGTAATGATTCCTCAACATTGTAGATGTACTAAGAACCACTAAATTTACACTGTAAAATGGTGAATTTTACATTATGTGAATTATTTCTCAATAAAAAAGTTTTAGGTGAGTGTTCAAAGACCAGCAAAGATGGACTAGACAAAGATAAGGGAAAGGCACCCAGGTTGAGCTCAAAAGCAGCAACACTGCCAGGCACAGTGGTGCACACCTGTAATCCCAATACTTGGGAGGCTGAGACAGAGGATCACAGGTTTGAGGCCAGCCTCATTAATTTAGCAAGACCCTCAGCTACTTAGTGAGACCTGCTTCAAAATAAAAAATAAAGCAGGGCATGGTGGCACACTCTTGTAATCCCAGTACTTGGGAGATTGAGACTGGAGGATCTGGGTTTGCAGCCAGCCTCAGCTACTTAGTGAAGCCCTCTGCAACTTGGTGAGACCCTGCTTCAAAATAAAGAATAAAAAATAGGGCTGGGAAGTGTAGCTCAGAGGTAGAATGCCCCAGGTTCAATCCCCAGTACTGCAAAATAAATAAATAAATAAATAAATAAATAAATAATAAAATAGGACTGGGGGGTATAGCTCAGAGGTAGAATGCCCCTGGTCCAACCCCCAGATAGAGCCCTATGGCTGCGCTAATCAAACCGGGGTCAGTGACTCTGAATCATTACATTCTGTGATCGTATTAGTAAGGAAATTGAGAATAAGCTGTAAAAACATTAGCGGCATGGCATTGCATGGGGCACAAACCAGGCAGAGCTGCTGGTGAATTGCTCGGTAGGCACACACAGTGGGACCATGTATGGGACCTTGACAGGCTGGGAATGAAAACTGGTCCTTTATATAGTTTGAGAAACTCGATATGATGATATGATATGATATGATATACATGATAGGAAGCAATTGACTGGAGAAATAGGTTGGGAACAGAATGTGAGGAGCCTTATAGTAAAATAGTTTGGGATCACCTTTTTGACCAAACTTCTTTTGCTTGTGCCTAGTTATGCACAATAAATGCGAATTATGGCACTTGTGTGTGTGTGTGGAGGGGGTACTGGGGATTGGACCCAGGGGCATTCTACCTCTGCGCTACACCCCCACCCTTTTTCTTTTTTATTTTGAAACAGGGTCTAAGTTGCTGAGTATCTCACTAAGGTGTTGAGGCTGGCCTCGAGCTAATGATCCTCCTGCCTCAGTCTTCCAAGTACTGGGATTCCAGACGTGTTCCACTGGGCCCGGCTAAACTGTGGCACTTCTAAGTATGGATTATCTTTTAGGAACAGAGAAAACAGAGTAATCAGGAAGTTTCAGAGAAAAGGAAATCTTAAAGAAAAAAACCAACCAACCAATCAACACTAGAAAGCAAATAAGGGCATATCTATCGCATTTTGGGATCAGAAAAAAAGCATGCAGCCGGGCGTGGTGGCGCACGCTTGTAATCCCAGTACTTTGGGAGGCAGAGACCGGAGGATCCGGGTTGGTGGCCAGCCTCAACTTGCGAATGCGCGCGCGCGCGAACTCTCTCTCTCTCTCTCTCTCTCTCTCTCTCTCTCTACTTAGTGAGGCCTTCCGCAACTTCGTGAGACCCAGTCTCAAAATAAAGTATAAAAAATGGGGCCGGGGGCGTAGCGCGGAGGTAGAATGCCCCTGTGTTCAACCCCTGGTACCGCAAAAAAAAAAAAAAAAAAGCATGCAGGCCGGTGCAGCAGCACACACCTGTAATCCCAGGACTTGGGAGGCAGAGACAGAAGGATCACAGATGTGAGGCCAGAGTAAGGTAACTTAACAAGACCCTGTTTCAAAATAAAAACTAAAATAGGACTAGGGGTTTAGCTCAGCAGTAGAGCACTCGTGGGTTCAACCTCCAGCACCACATAGCAAAAATGTATGTGGAAAAATCAAGAGGTTAAAGGAGGCACACAGCACACTAATCAGTATTCAAAGTTTTATTAATATGTATTGAATATGAGAAATCAGAATCAGTCATCCCAGGATGGAAACCGAGTTGAGAGCTGGGTGAACGCAGAGGCAAATGGAGCATGTAGGGGAGCAGTAGGAAACATCGCAGCTCACACTCCTGCACACAGAAAGCAAACAGCCAGCTCCCTGTGTGGGGAACACGCTCGGCCTCTGGCCCAAGAGCCTATACTGATTCCAGACATTGACATTCCTGCGTGCAGGGGGAAGGAAGAAAGGAAAGAGACTGAGGTATTGACAGGAAAAACAGCTTCTACTTTCCCAAGTGTCCTGGATGTCACTATGGAGCAACCATGAGAATTGTTCTGTTGTCACATGTCGACTCGTTCTTCCCCACACCCAGGCCATTGACTGGCCGTCTGGTCTTGTTGAAGTCGGTAAGGTTTGGTTTCAGGATCCAGGGCAGTGCTAATGTAAATGCTCGTCTGCCTATGCTGGAGCAGAATGAAGGCAATTCATGCTCTGCAGAGGAAAGCAATGTGTCATGTCATGCTGCCAAAGAGTTGCATCATTTCTAAGCTTTCCGGAAGACTGGATGGCGAGAGGTCATCTGTGTTTATTTTGTGAAGTTTGGCCTGCCAGGAAATGTGTGGGTACAAGAGATATTTTGGGCCCAGGAGACTCTCATTCAAGATGCTTAATCCGGCAGCATGTACTATAAGCTTCAGTCTCTAACTCACTCTTTGAGAAGAGTAGCAAGTTGCGAAGTATGTGAGGTTTCTTGGCTGCGTGAATGGGGCCACGTATAAAACCCTGTTGCCAAACAGAGACCAGAACCAGATGACAAAGACTGAAAACACATACCACATACTGACTTTTCTATAAAATTCTCATTACAGCCTAATCCAGGAACATTCATTTCTAGAAGAATCGCATAATCACTCCCCAATCCATACTAATTAAGGGTAGAAATTGACCTTAAGAGAAGATTTTTGAACAAAATGTTTCATGTCAAGTTACTTTAAGACTATAATGGAATTACTTCTACAAGGAAGAAAAAAATGTTTTAAGGAAATAATTTTTTTAGCACACAGTTTAACAGATGTGATTGCTGATGGTCTACCCGTAACCATTCTTGAGCCCTTTTTTGAACATTTTCTTTTGGTCTTCTTCTCAGGGTCCATAGTCTAGAAAATAATGATACCCCTTACCTAGAAGAAACTGCTCTTCCCTACTGTTTCCATGAAGTTCTGGTGGGGCTGCCAAGGAAAACCTCACATACGCACAACTTCCAATCACAAAGCATGGCAGAAACCCACAACAGAAGATCCTGAAGCTAACACACAGAGGATGACAGCGCCAGGAGATGGAAACAGAGGCCAGCTCTGCCCTGGGAAGGCACAGGACTGAGCCAATCCATCGCCGCCGCCGCCATTGTTTAAGCTATTTCAGTTGTTCTGCTACTTGTAACCAAAAGAATCCTAACACTCAAACTCAGATTCCCATCTCCCTAGCAGTTAGCACTGCCACTGTGCTATTGCAGGAAATTCTGGGATGCCACAATGGGGAGTATGACTTAGGCAGCTGCCCCCGCCTCCAGCACAACTGTGTTGACATAGGCTACATGGGAATGGTACCCCGGAGTTGTGCAACGTGATGAGGGGGGATGGGAAACGCCCCATGTTGCACCATCAGTACCACACACTTCTCCCCACATAACTGGGCTTGGGTAAAGCTGCTTCGAGAACCTCCTGCCTCACACATAGGTGCTGGGTATCTATTTGTGCCACCACCATTCCCACATTTCAGGAAACACCTCCAAGAGGAATGTCCCTAAATTGTCCTTCCTTCCGTGGATCCTCACAATCCAAGTGCCGCCTTCCCCACGGGGAATCTTTAGCACAACCCCCAGGTGGAACAAGGCCACTTACAGCAGATGGCGGCCAATTCTGAGGCCTCATTTCCGGTTCTATAAGTTTTGCCCTTAGAAACCCTGTATCTCCCATGTCTCTAGAGGCTACAAGTTCACTTCTCCAAAGTTCACCTCAAGTCACATGGCTTCTAGGCTCTTCCAGTTCCTTGAGGCAGTTTCTTCTTCTGCCCTGCCCTCTCCCTGCAGAATGTATTTGAAAATCCATCCTTCCTGCCTGCTTCTAAAACAGTAGTAATGCAAAAAATGTACTGCCTCTTTCTTAAAAAAATATTTTAAGTCTTAGAAGCAGGTTGTAAGTTTCTTTACATGTGAGAATTTGCACCCTGCCAAGCCCTGGATTCTTTTCTACTGGTTGCAGATGCACCTTGATGATTCACTGTACACACCTCCAAGGTCCTAACCCTTAGCCAGTAGCAGAAGGAAGGGACCTCCTGTCTTGAAAACACTCTCAAAGAAAAATGAAAGAAAGTCGGGCATGGTGGGGCATGCCTGTAAACCCAGTGACTTGGGAGGCTGAGGCAAGAGGATTACAAATGAGGCCAGCCTGGGCAACTTAGAGAGATGCTGTGTCAAAATAAAAAAACAAGAAGGGTGGGGATAGAGTTCATTGGAAGAGCACCCCTGGGTTCAATTCCCAGCACCACAAAAGAAAAAAAAAAGCAAGACAAACTTCATTGCCAAACCAAGGATCAAATAAATAAATAAAAATAAAAGTCAAAAATCAAAACAAACAAAAAACATAAAATGAAACAAGTGGACAGTGACAATATCACGAAGTCCGTTGGCCTAAACACTGTGCCAAGAGTGGCTGTGAAGACAGAGTGTCTCCTAAAGATGCAGTGAAAACACAAAAGAAGTCAGCGGATCTGCGGGATGAGCTGGAGGCCATCCTCAGAGAGCTCAGCGCTTCTACCTCCTCCTGCCTGCTCTGCGCCAGTCATTCATCAAGTCAGCAATTGTATTTCCACCCTGGTCCTTCCCTCATTCGACGGCACGTATTTATTGCGCACTTGCTGCATTAAGATCCATTGTAGGGACCAGGGATGTAGCAAAGGAGAGTGTCAGAGTCGCTTCTTCTCTGGGGATTATAACCTAGTGAGGAAGAAAGTGACAAGTGAAAGAGGCAATTGCAAATCGTGAGAGGTGCCGCAAAGACATTAAGTCAGGATCTTCTGGTATCTTGAATCCAACATTTTAAAAAATCCCCTCAGTTACCACTCTACTTATTTTATGTATATATGTATGTATGTATGTATGTATGTATTTTTGGTACTGGGGATTGAACCCAGTGGCATTCTACCTCCGAGCTGCACCTCCAGCCCTATTTTATTTTTATTTGGAAGCAGGGTCTCACTAGGTTGATGAGAGTCTCTACTTGGTGAGACTGTCCTTGAACCTGTGATCCTCCTGTCTCAGCCTCCCCAAGTACTGGGAGTACAGGCGTGCGCCATACCCAGCTGTTTTTCTAATTTTGAAACAGGGTCTCACCAAGTTGTTGAGGGTCTCACTAGTTGCTGAGGCTGGCCTTGAACCTGTGATCCTCCTATTTCAGCCCCTTAGGTGCTGAGATTACAGGCGTGTGCTATACCATGCCCAGCTTAAATTATGACTCTACTTATGCTCCTCATTCCTTATAACCACCTCCCACAGGCCTTCCCATCTCCTGCCTCTCCCATGGAGTAAGAGTCTCTGATGCTGTTTGACACATAGACATTCATGTATTTTGGGGGGCTCAAAAACCACAAAATGTGCCATAGTGCTGAACACATGAAATACCAACCTTCTCCCCACCATTGCAGGCACTCACACTGTACCCCAAGTGCCCCTCCCAGGACCATCTCCCACCATGCCCCTTGTACGCCCCGGGTTTTGGGCCAATGGGACAACTTTTGGGGCCTGGGCACTCCTCAGGCCCTCCAAGGTTATCTCCCTGTGGAAGCCCCTTTAATGCTCTTCTCTCCTCTCAGTTGCAAAAACCACCTCTCCGTCTTTGGGCTCCAGAACACTTTAGTTGAATTTGTCTATTGGACTTCATCTCACTACCCGTCTTAGACTCATGAACTCTAAGACTCTTCTACGAGCAAGAATAGTGGCCTCATATTTTCTGGATTCCTATTGCGTGTCACTGGGCTTGGTAGACAGTAGTTTTTTTATGATATTTATTGTGAAAACTATTTCGGAAAAATAAATAAATCAAGTGACCAACAGGAACTTTTGATGATACCAGTTATCATGGCTGCACCTGAAATCCTTCACGATTGAGGTTTTGCCACACATGAGTCTTACAACAACGATTCTTAGTGTGTGTTACAGACTGAATGTATGTATTCCCCCAAATTCCTACGTTGAACACCTGTCACGTCACAACATGACAGTATAGGAGGTGGGGCCTTTGGGAAGTGATTAGGGTGGAAACCTCATGAATAGAATTAGTGCCCTTATAAAAGGCATCCCATAAGCACATTCTTGGGCTCTTTCTGCCACATGAGAACAAGGGAAGACGGCAGTCTGCAGCTCAGAGAGAACCTCACCAGACCCCAGCCATGCCGTCGTCCTCATTTCAAATGTCCAGACTCTAGCATGGTGATGCTTGTGTTTCTGTTGTTATAAGCCTCTCAGTCTATGACAGTGTCCACTGTGGTAGCAGTCTGAACAGATGAAGACCGTGGGGAGCTGCTGGAGTAAATGCCTAAAGATCGGGAACCACTTTGGAACTGGATAGCAGGTAGAATTTGGAAGAGTTTGTTTGAGGTGCATGGTAGAAAAAGTCTAGATTGCCATGAATGGACCTTTAAAGGTGATTCTAAGTATGCAAAAGTACTCTTATTGGATTGGTAGCTCAAGGTAGGAAAAGAACAGAAACCAATATTATTGAGCACCTACTGTCAGATATTGTGCCAGGTACTTTACCTATATCATCTCTCATCCAAGAAGGAGATTACCTGCATGGTGGAAAGCAGACATCTCAGGATATATAAAGTTATCTTTCAACTTAAGGATAATTTCATCTAACAATGTCTTACTTGCTTGTTATTAATTGTTATTTTTGTAAATTATCCATCTTCCCCCATCCCTTTTCCTAACTAGAGAGATTCCTCCTCCTCCTCCTCCTCTTCCTCCTCCTCCTCCTCCTCTTCCTCCCCCTCCTCCTCTTCTGCTTCTCCTCCATTTTTCTGCCTCTGTATTCTCACCCTAAAATAGTGCTGGGGAGCCAGAGCAGACACTCAAAAATATTTAATGATCGGACTATTCTGACCTGAACATTTTCTTTTCCTATCTCTGCAATTCTGTCCTAGCAGATCTTGAAGTGGAGCCCAGAGAACAAAATGACCATTTTAAACATTTGCATGTGAAGATCATATTCTTCTTTGCTGTAAATAAAACTCGAGCATTTCTCCCAAGTGACCCAGCCTCACAGGTGTACATCCTGAGAACCAGAAACATCTGGGTGATGAGGGAGGAAAAGGCCCTCAGCTGTTCCAACCCCACAAGACGTGTTTTAAAAGACAAAACGAGAGAATGCTTCAGAAACAGCCAAAACCTTTTGCAAAAAGAACTCCCTTGTGGAATGATGGAAAAGCTTGGAACCAAGGTTTCCCTGGGGCTGGAAGTGTTACTGGCCTCAAGCTTGGGTGGGTGTGGGTTCCAAGCTCCGTGCTTGCCAAGTCCAGGGCTCCTCCTCTCCAGTTCTGAAGACAAACCAGAGAGAAATGAAATCTGCTGGATATCCGAGGCGCAATGGAAAGTACACGTGGCTGCAACTAAGAGAAGTCGTTTCTATTCATTGTTGAATAGCAGGCTGCTCGTTCATTGGCGGTCCTCGTGTTCTTGCATGATAGTATTTCAGTAACTAGTGCGAGGGTATGATAGCAACCTTGCACTTTTCAATAAATAAGGTAGATGAGGGACTTTTATCATTCAGAAATATCCTGATTTGTCCTTTTTCAGGACAAAGTAGTAAGCTTGGCTGGGCACAGTGGCACATGCCTGTAATCCCAGTGCTTGGGAGGCTGAGACAAGAGGATCACAGGTTCAAGGCCAGCCTCAGCGACTTAGCAAGACCCTGTTTCAAAGTAAAAAATAAAAAGGGCTGGAAGTGTAACTCAGAAATAGAATGCTCCTAGGTTTAATCCTTAGTACCCAAAGACCTGTTTTAAAATAAAAAAATTAAGCCGGGCGTGGTGGCCCACACTTGTAACCCCAGTACTTGGGAGACTGAGACCAGAGGATTTGGGTCTGCAGCCAGCCTCAGCTACCTAGTGAGGCCTTCTGCAACTTAGTGAGACCCTGTTTCAAAATAAAGAATAAAAAATAGGGCTGGGGGTATAGCTCGGAGGTAAAATGCCCCTGGGTTCAATTCCCAGTACTGCAAAAATTAATTAATTAATTAATTAAAAGCTCAGATGTAGAATTTAATTACAAAATTAAAAGCTCAGATGTAGAATGCCCCTGAGTTCAATACCCAGTACCCCCCAGAAAAGTAAGCATGTAGTTTCAAGATATCCACCTAGATAAACATAGGAAATGCTAAATATTCCTGAAACTTAAGCCCAGAAAGCTGTTACATTGTTACGAGTATTTTCGCCTCTTATTTGAGTCTTTTACTTCTTTTCCACCTGTATTGTGAAAAGAAAACCAGAAAGCAGCTATTTCTGCCTTCCTGGCCCAGTCTTTGTGCTTAATACTGTCTCTGAAACAGCAACACCAAGGTCAGTGGGGACTTAGCTGTAACTGGCAGATGCTTTCCCCTCACCTAGGAGATAAAGGGTGAGGGTAAAGGAACATCTGTTTTTCCGGCTTCAACACACTGTGGAAGGAGAAAAGTCTCTTTGATTCTTGATCCCCCTAAATTCATTTCTTATCTCCCTAACATTCGACTAATATTTATGTGTCCATCATATGCCATTCATGTGATACATAGAGTAGTCATTCCTTCATTTAGGAAGTATGCATTGAGTTTCTAACACCCACTCTAGACTCTAGAGTGAAAGCCACAAGAAGAGAGGGCTTTTTTCCAAAAGATTCCTAAAGTCTAAGGGTGGATGGGCAATGGGTGTTGTAATAGAGACAAACACACGTGACATGGTGGAACAAGAACAACACACAACGCTGTTACACAAAGGCCACAGAGGCTTGGTGCAGAAGTCCAGAGGCAATACAGCAACAACAGTTCAGTGCAGTTGGGAGTGGAGGTGGTCAAACACATGGGGGAGAGACCTGCTGTGAAAATGCCTATGTCCTGGGCACAAGAGCAGGTCAAGCCAGGCGCGGTGGTGCACGCCTGCAACCCCAGTACTTGTGAGGCTGAGACAGGAGGATCGCAGGTTTGAGGCCAGCCTCAGCAACTTAGCGAGACCCTGTTTCAAAATAAAAAAATTGCCGGGCATGGTGGTGCACGCTTGTAATCCCAGTGCACGGAAGGCTGAGACCAGAGGATCTGAATTTATGGCCAGCCTCAGCTACTTAGTGAGGCCCTCCACAACTTAAGGAGACCATGTATCAAAATAAAGAATAAAAAATAGGGCCGGGCGTGGTGGCGCACGCTTGTAATCCCAGTACTTTGGGAGATGAAGACCGGTACCACAAAAAAAAAAAAAAATAGGGCTGAGGGTGTAGCACAGAGGTAGAATGCCCCTGGGTTCAATCCCCGGTACCACCAAAAAAATAATAAAATTAAAAATAAAAAAATTAAATAGGGCTGGGGGTGTAGCTCAGAGGTAGACTGCCCCTGGGTTCAATCTCCAATAACACACACACACACACACACACACACACACACACACACACAAAGATCAGGTCAATGAAGAACATAAGCGGGATAAAGGAAAGGACCTGATTAGATTCAGAAAGATCACTGTGTGTTTAATGTGAAGACCGGAAGCCAAGAGGCATGTTGCAAGGCTGTGGCGGTGGTCTGGAGAGCAAGATGCCCCCAGCTCGGCTGCTGCCGTGCAGGCAATGCAAGCCCTCCGAGCTGAGAAGTGAGCCAGGGAGCGGGAGTCTTTGCCCTGGATACAACTGGATGTGGCTGGCAGGTAGGAAGGGGAAGAAGTTAGGAAGGGGCCTACGAAAGGGAGCAGGGTTCAAGGGGAAATGTAGAGAAGAGCTCCATTGTTGCCCATCTCTGGAGCAGATAGGAACATTCAGGAGACCTTTGGAAGCACAAGTGTGGTGCTCAGGAGAGCCGCAGGGCCATCGGCATGGCCTCAGAGGACCGCAGCACGTAAGTGTCCATTGCAGCCATGGAGTGGACAAGCTCACGGAGGGCGTGTGCACAGTGGGACAGGAGGAGAGGCCAGGCCAGAGACGTGGGGACACTCAGTACACAGAGGGCAGAGGGAAGGTTGTCAGAAAGGACACTGAGAAGGAGCAGTCAGCGATGGAGGGAAATGAGAAGAATGTGACTCAACAGAAGGCAAGTAACGAGAACATTCAAAGCAGAGAAGAGTGTCGAACAATGTCAAATGCTAAGAGGTCAAGTCAAATAAGGAATGAGAATTGCTAGCCGGGCATGGTGGCACACATCTGTAATCCCAGTATTTGGGATGCTGAGACAGAAGGATCACAGGTTTGAGGCCAACCTCAGTAACCTAGTGAGACCCTGTTTCAAAATAAAATAAAAATAAAAAGGGCTGGGGGTGTGGCTCACAGGTAGAATGACCCTGGGCTCAATCCCCAGTGCAAATTGATGTTGTGCAACAATCTGAATGTTCTTAATGCCGTTAAAATGGTAAAAAAAAAAAGAAAGAAAGAAAGAAAGAATTACTTGCTAGACGTAGCAGTAGGGGGGCAGTTTGTGACCCGGATAAGAGCAATATCTGAGGGCAGGTGTGAGAAGAAACAGGCAGACAGTCAGTGGACAGGGGAGGGAGGTGAGGAAGCCACAGAGAATGTGAGCAGTTATTTCAAGCACTTGGGCTGGGTGCAGGAAGAGGGACAGGTGAGTAGTGCGGGTGGCGGGAGAGAAGAGTAGAGTTGGAAGAAGGATTTTTATTTCTTTTTCTTTTTTTGGTTCTGGGGATTAAACCCAGGGGCATTCTACCTCTGAGCTACACCCCCAGCCCTTATTTTTGAAACAAGATCTCACTAAGTTGCTGAGAGTCTCACTAAGTTGCTGAGGCTGTCCTCAAACCTGTGATCCTCTGTCTCAGCCGCATGCACCACCATACCCAAGTAGGGTTTTATATTATATATTATATATTATACATCATATATCATATATCATATGTTATATTATATTTATATATTTATATTATATTTATATGATATATTTATATATTATAAAACCCTACTTGGGTGTGGTTGTGCATGCCTGTAATATATATATATATATGTATATGATTAAAGAGACCCAAAAATATTTAAATTGAGCAGATTTAAGCCAGGCGTGGTGGCGCACGCTTGTAATCTCAGTACTTGAGAGGCTGAGACCGGAGGATCCAGGTTTGCGGCCAACCTCAGCTACTTAGTGAGGCCATCCGCAACTTAGTGAGACCCTGTTTCAAAATAAAAAACATTAAAAAAAAATAGGGCTGAGGGTGTAGCTCAGAGGTAGAATGCCCCTGAGTTTAATCTCCAGTACCACACACACAAAAAAATGGACAGATTTGGTGAAAAGGTCAAGGTTGAAATACTGAAGAGAGGCATCACTGTTGGAAGGATACGCCTGAGAAGGCCCCAAATAACAGAAGTCTAGGCACCGGTGGAAGGTAAGACGAGCACAGGTATGGGGACAGGTAAGATGGTTGAAGGGGCTGGCAGGAAATTTTGTTTATTTTCATCAGTGGCTTCTATTTTGTGTTTGTAAAGCAGCAGACAAGGTCATTTGAAAGTAAGGGTGAGGCCAGGCATGGTGGCACACAACTGCAATTCCAGTGCTCAGGAGGCTAAAACAGGAGGATTACAGGTTCTAGGATAGCCTCAGCAACTTAGCAAGACCCTCAGCCACTTAGTGAGACCCTGTTTCAAAATAAAACATAAAAAGGGCTGGGGGTGTAGGTCAGAGGTAGAATACCCCTGGGTTCAATCCCCAGTACCAAAAAAAAAAAAAAAAGGCTGAGGTTGCAGTATGAAGGAATAAGTCCAAAGCTCGACGTCAGTGGAGAAAAGGGCTCAGGATAAACGCTGTGAAGACCGAAAGAAGAGAGATGACCAAGGAAACGGAGGCGCCAGCGCAGAGCTGAGGGGCAGGCGGTGGAGAGGCCTGGGAGTGCCCATCCGGAAAGTGGAGTGAGTGTCTCCAGCCATTCTCCCCAGTCCAAGAGTGTGAAGAACACAGGCAAGTGTGGGTGGGAAAGTTTTTCCTGAAAGTTCTGCTGGAAAGATGACTTGAGAGAGCTGTGGAGGAAGCATCCAGTTCAGGAGTGAACCAAGCACCAGTGGAGAAGACGAAGACGTTCACAACAACGGCGGCCGGCGGCCCTGCAGAAAGGAACTGAAACACTCGGATGAGGGGAGGTGGGAGCTCTGGGCAGAGAATGGAAAATGGGAGGAAGTGGTTGTCCCAAGAGTCAGGCCTTGGCAGAGACCAGGGAAGGCAACAAGATAGAAGGAATATCTTGGTATCCCCAAGATAAAGTCCAGTCCAGCAATCTTTTTTCTTTTTCTTTTTTTTTTTTTTTTTTTGGTACTGGGGATTGAACCCAGGGGCATTCTACCTCTGACCCATGCTCCTAGCCTTTTTTTTTTTTTATCTGAAACAGGGTCTCACTAAGTTGCTGAGAGTCTCACTAAATTGCTGAGGCTGGTCTTGAAACTGTGATCCTCTTGCCTCAGCATCCCAGGAACTGGGATTACAGGCATGCGCCACCATGCCCGGCTACCAGCAGTCATTTTGTAGCTGGGCAAACTTGGGCCTCTGTGAAGAAGTAAACCAAAGCTTGCATCGATTGTCTGGTGAAGGGCCCCTGCACAGGCTCATGGTGACCAGATGGCTCCTGGGGCCTCTGATGGTCTACGACACTGAAGTTTCTCTGGAAAGAGTGAGCCTATGTGTGGCTTAAGGAAGCCTCATTTCTCTGTCTTATTTATATAACCTTATTTGAGAACATCATAAAGTCAGAAATATTATCTCATACTCAATGAGGCCCCAAGAGTTTAATAACTTGCTTGAGGCCCTTAACTAATAAATGGTAAGAGTGGAACCAGTATACATTTTCTGGCCTCTACTCAACACTCTTTCAAACAACAGTCCTCCATGTTACAGGGCTATTCATTCCTCAGTTCAAACCCTATGGAGAGATGCCAGTACAAGTGTGTGTGTGTGTGTGTGTGTGTGTTATATTTGGTAATACTGGGGATTAAACCCAAGGGTGGGTGTTCTAACTCTGAGCTATACCCCGAAGCCCTATTTTATTTTTAATTTTGAAACAGGGTCTTTCTAAGTTGCTGAGGGTCTCTCTGAGTTGCTGAGAGGCTAGCCTTGAACCTGCGATCCTCCTGTCTCAGCCTCTCAAGTACTGGGATTACAGGTGTGTGCCACCACATCTAGCTAGTATTAATGTTTTTGAAAACAATAAACATATATTTTTAAATTCAGTCTAAATTCAGGACCCAAAACCTAGGTCCTCCCAACTCATGTATCAGACAGGTCAAACAGGTTGAGTAACCACCCATCTTAGGAATGGCCTGGGGCACTCTCGACTGTCACAGTGACTATGGAGTACTGCTGGCATTTAGTAGGTGAAAGTCAGGGATGTTAAATGTCTAATGATTCTTAGAATAGTTGTTCTCAAAAAGAATTGTCCTGCCCCCAAATTCCAGTGCTAGTTCCAATTCCTATTCCAATGCTAGTGAGGAACACTGTTAAAACAATGTGGTAAGCCGGGCGTGGTGGCGCACGCTTGTAATCCCAGTGCTTGGGAGGCTGAGACCAGAGAATCCGGGTTCGCGGCCAACCTCAGCGCGCATGTGTGCGCGCGCGATCTCTCTCTCTCTCTCTCTCTCTACCTAGCGAGGCCTTCCGCAACTTCGTGAGACCCGGTTTCAAAATAAAGTATAAAAATAGGGCCGGGGGTGTAGCGCGGAGGTAGAACGCCCCTGCGTTCAATCCCCGGTACCACAAAAAAAAAAAAAAAAACAATGTGGTAAGCCGGGCGTGGTGGCGCACGCTTGTAATCCCAGTGCTTGGGAGGCTGAG
>PVJS01033997.1:0-21832 GCA_004027185.1 Glis glis
GTGTGTGTAAGTGAGTATGTGTATGTGTGGTGTGTGTGTGTGTGTGTGTGTGTGTGTTGGGGAGGCATCTCGAAGTAAAACCAGAGTACTGACAACGCCCACAAGTTACCATGTGGATTACTCCTCACTTCTGTTCTAAGATCATCTCTTACCACTCTCTCTCTCGCTCACTCCGTTCCAGGCACACTGTACTTCTTGCTCCTCAGTGCACAGGCCCACCACAGACAGGACCTTTGCACCTGCAGTTCCCTCCCTCCTTGAGGTGTCTGCTTAAATGGCATCAACCTAGCTTGTTACTTCCTTTCATGCTTTTTTTTTTTTTAGACCACTTAATACTATGTGATGTGCAATGTTTCCCTCCCCTCTGTGTTCTCTCACTAGAATATCAGCTCCATAAGGATGGCTCTGTCTCTCATCATAAATCCCCAGCAAATGTATAAAGCAAGGGCTCAAAAAGTACTTGTTGGGTAAAGTAATTTTACCTTATTGGACAGGTAAATTCCTAGGAGTCAAGACCTGGCCTGAAGTAGGAACTTAATAAATGTCTGAATGAATGAATCAAATAATGGGTGAGTTACAAACCCAACTTATATCTAAAACTCCACACGCATACAAGATAACATGAAAGCAAGAGCTTTGATATTTAGAAACCAGACAACACGGTTTAAGGAACTTATGCAAGGATGCACAATAAAAGGAAAGTAACAGAATTACATATTAAATCTCCACGCAAGCCCCTGACTTTATTTTGCTGTGTTCCTGCATGTTCTCAGCTCTGACAAGTCAGAACTCATCTGGGTTCCTTTGCTTGGCTGGAATACTTTCACCAGCAAGGTTTCAAGTTAATAAACTCCGGATTTATTTTGAAACCATATTTCACAGAAATCTCAGGAACATTTACTTTGCTTATTCAGATATGCAAAAATAAACATACAGGAGGGAGATCATCATGCCCGCTTTACAATGTAGCCAGAAGCAAACCTGCTGCTGGGGGATGCTGCAGGGACAGACAGAATAAGCTGCAAGGGTGTAGGCTCCAGCACTGCTCAAAGCCAGCCAGAAGCCGCTTCCAGATGGTCCCTTAGGTAGTGTGTACACAGACAGACAAAAGACCTTCCTAGCATGGCGTGAGCGTGCTGGGAGGCAAGACGCACGGGCAACGCACCTGGCCTGGAATGGAACAGAAACACTACAATTTGTTGTGCAGAGGCCACCTCAGCTGTGTTCTGCAAAGAGTTATTTTCGCCTTACTCCTACACCTGCAGAGCCCACCGGCAACTGGCCATTTTTTACATGCTTTTATTGGTGCATTTTATTCTCACCTCATCATGTAGTTCAGAGTGACAGGGACACAGATGCACACAGCACTTGGTGAGCTGCACTTCCTCCTCTCCCTCCCTCCCCCATATATGAAGTTGAGATTGGCAATGGTAATTTCACCCATGTACATAGCATCAGCGGACGTGTTTCCTTCATTAATTCTCCTTCCTGGCCCCCACCACCCTCTGCAACTGGCCATCCTGTCTCAACTCTTTGACTGCCGCCATCTTGGGGGGGTGGCCAGGTGTTGTCTTTTTTTCAAACTTGGAAAACACATTTCTAGGAATCTTCCTACTCGCATAGAGGCAGGAAGGAAACCAACACAGTGGTCAGAAATGTGGGCTTGGAGGAGAGGTGTCGAGTTCAAGCTGTGCCTTTGTGACTCACTGTGTCCCTATAGGCACATCACCAATTCTCTTTAAACCTCAGTTTCCTCATCTCTAAGAAGTCTGCTTGCCATTCTTGTGACAATTATAACAGATAATGCAGATCACAAAGAATTGGCATACGTGCTATAATTATATTACTATCTATCACATTATTATGATTATTAGTATTATTATTTTGTAGTACTGAGGATTGAATTCAGGGGCGTTCTATCTCTGAGCTATACTCCCAGTTCTATTTTATGTTTTGAAACAGGGTCTCACTAAGTTGCTGAGGGCCTCACTAAGTTGCTGAGGCTGACCTCAAAGCTGTGATCCTTCTATCTCAGCCTCCCAAGTACTGAGATGACAGGCATGCACCACTATGCATGGCTTATCACATTTTCTTGATTTTAAAAATAATCACTGTGAGCTGGGTGTGGTGGTGCACACCTGTAATCTCAGTACTTGGGAGGCTGAGATAGGAGGATTGCAGGTTTGAGGACAGCCTCAGCAAGTAGTGAAACTCTCATCAACCTAGCAAGACCCTGTTTCAAAATAAAAACTTAAAAATTGGGCTGGGGTTGTAGCTTGGAGGTAGACTGCCCCTGGGCTCAATCCCCAGTACCATAAACAAACAAACAAACAAATGTTAAAAAATAAAAATGCATTGTTTTCATCTTAAGTTTATATCTGTAACAGAGACTTCCAGGGGTTTATCATGTATTTCCAACTAACATTTGTTTCCATATAGAAAAAACTCCACCAAGCAGATATTAGGACTGTTTTTTTTAGGTACAGCTAACAAAAATAAAGTCACTGAAGGACTTTTCCTTCAATTCTACTCCTAAGTAAAAAATATAATTTGCTATTAGAGAGCTTAACAGAAATGTCAAACAGATATGACTAAATAGAGTATTTAAATAAATAAGCAACAGAAGATTGAAAAATTCAACTAAGTATTTTCTAATAATTATCATCTAATAAAATAATTGTTTAAGCTAATATCCTATATGCCCTCATTACATAAAAAAGGAAACAAAACAGCAACAAAATACACATTCATGTTTCTGTTTCCACTAATCGCATTAATCAAGGACACACCTGTGAAGCCCTGGGAGGACTTCACCACCACACGAGCTTCCTCCACACATGGAGTTTTGACTCAGTAGGGTGGGGAGGGAGCGGTACTTACACTCTGCAAAAACTCCCCAAGTGTGACGAATGCTAACATCTGTGGTTAACAATCACTGTACAAAAGCTTTCTTTTGACAAGAAGTTTTTTGCTTTAAAGATTTTTGCTAAAACCCTTTTCTTTCTTTCTCTATTCCTTCCTTCCTTCCTTCTTTCCTTCCTTCCTCCCTCCCTCCCTCCCTCCCTCCCTTCCTTTTGGTATTGGGGTTTGAACCCAGTGGTATTCTATCTCTCAGTTATACCTCTAGCCCTTTTTATTATTTATTTTGAAATAGAGTTTCACTAAGTTGCTGTAGGTCTCACTAAGTTTCTGAGGCTAGCCTTGAACCTGTGATCCTCTAGTCTCAGCCTCCCAAGTATTGGGATTACAGGCAAGTGCCACTGTGTACAACTAAAAACCTTTTCTTGATCCTGTATTTTGTTCCTCCCAAGCAAGACTTGACTACCTATAACTCAATAAAGAGAAGGTGCTAAGTTATTCCTCAGTCCTTAAAATCATAAAGTCCATTGGCCTCCTAATCGCAAAAGAGGAATGAAAAGAGATGGTAAAAGTGGAGGTGAAGATGTACTCATTCCAGGAAATCACGTGTCTGCTCTTCTTAGAGACTAGCGTTTCACAACAGCTCCATGCTGGGAATATTCACCACCTCTTCTCTACAGGGTGACCTCTGGCACGTGTGGCTACCGAGGCATCTATAGCAGACAGTACAGTTCTAGGCAGGAGTCCACCTCCACCTGCAGGCAACCTTCCTAACATCTTACTGGCCAAGGTCCTCGCTTCATGAATTCACTCAGTATATTTCCCTGAGCACATACCACCAGCCTGGCGCGTGGTGGGCACGAAGGGTAGAGCAGGGATTAAGAAAGAAAATGGCCCTGGCCCTAGTGCTTGCATTGCAGTTGCTAACACCGCCTTCCTCCAAAGCACCAGACCAACGGGACCAACTGCTTCCTCAAAGGAGTGTGAGTTAGCCCAGTGTGGTGGTGCACACCTGAAATCCCAGTACTTGGGAGGCTGAGATAGGAGGACTGCAGATTAGAGGACAGCCTCAGCAACGTAGTGCAACTCTCAGCAACCTAGCAAGACCCTGTTTCAAAACCAAACCAAACAAAAAAGGGCAGGTGTATAGTTCCTGTAGTTCCGAGGTAGAACACCCCTGGTTCAATCCCTAGTACCAGAAAAAAAAAAGTCTGAGTTAAATACAGTTCTCAAAAATTAGAGTATTTTTTTGTACAGGGAAGTAAATAATTGCAGTTTAAGAAAACGATATCAAAAGAAATGAAATGGCATGACGAAAGGCAAGTGCGCTGCTGAGCCTTTCGTGGGGAGCAGCGTAACCCCAGCAACAGAACTGCTGCCTGGAGGTGCAGAGTGTGCGTGGCCAGACGCCCATCCTGGGCCGGAGGCACGAACAGCAGAGAGCGGAGACCCGCCACCCCAACAGCTCCCACTGAGACCAGTTAACCATCTTCACTGGAGAAGGGATCAGAAGAGAACCAAATTCAGGACAGGAAAAGCATTTTCAAGTAGCTACATTCAATACCTTATCTATTTGCTGAAAGTTGTTGGGGTAAAAATAAAAAATAAAATTAGGGGCCAGGCATGGTGGTGCATGCCTATAATCCCAGTAGTTGGGAGGCTAAGACAGGAGGATCACAGGTTTAAGGCCAGCCTCAGCAACTTAGCCAGATCCTATCTCAAAACAGAAAATAAAAAAAAAGAGCTAAGGTGTAGCTCAGTGCTAGAATGGCCCTGAGTTCAATCCCCAGTATTAAAAACAACAACAACAAAAATAGAGGATTAAAAAGAAGTAAGAGTGATACTTTGATAAAAGTTATTAATAACCCAATCAGAACCCAGAAAGCTTACCCAGCTAGTAAAGGAGGTGCAATAATTATGACCACTACTACCAATCCCACGGTCTCCCTGCTACTTACGGCCACAGGTTGCTGAGCTGGGGCATCTCCCCTCAGCACTTTCTGAGAGGCTGGATCCCCACAGCTGCAGAACACAGCACTGGGGAGGGTCCAATCCCTGAGGGCTGAACTCTGGTCAATAAGGAATAGACCTAAATGATCAGCATTGGATGACTGGGTGGAGAGTGCTTGCCAGGAGGTGGAGAGAGGTGTTGAGAATTGCTACCTTTAGAGAACTGTTACTAATTAAACCCCAGGTTAGGATCCCCATCAGCAGCCTTACCTAGTTCTGGGGGCAGAACGGTCAGGCGGTTCCCCTGAATGTGGAGCTCCTTGAGCTGGGTAAGCTCCCCGACTTCCTTAGGCAGCGAGATCAGGTCGTTATCCCTGAGGCTGAGCTAAACGCAAGAAAAGAAAGAGCTGTCAAAACAATTTCTCATAAAGAGGTGCCCAACAGAAACTCCTGTCCTCCTCCATGCCCTCTCCTTCTAAGACTCGATCCTTTCAATTTATTTACAAGTGTCTGCAGCTAAACAAGAAACAATATCAGAAGTAGTGGTTCATTCCTGCAAAACAAACCTTACTTCTGCTCAAATTGACTTGATTCTACTCCTACAAGGGCTGCAGGAGTGAATTGATTTTCTAAGAATTTAGATAAATTACTTACTATCTGCAACTTTGTGAGCTTCCCAATATCTGGCGGCAGGATTTCAAAATCGTTGTCACTTAGATAGAGTGCACGCAGGGTGGCTGCAAATTAAACAGCAATATATAAACAGGGTGGCATGGAACCCAAGTGTTTGAGGTCTGATCAATACGAGGGAGTCAGCTTTGATTAATAACCCTGGCTTGGTGAAAAGCCGGTGACATGCCTAGGGCTTACTATAATAACAAGCAGGTCAAACTTAGATTTACTGGCTGATTGTGTGGCCGGTGTAGCCAGGAAAACATCTATATCCAAGAGGACTGACACAATTAACAACTGTGGGCACCATCAGCAGCTTTTGGCACAGAGATGCAATGCATTTTCGGAAAAGAGAGCTGTATTTTTTTCTTTTTTCTTCTATTACTTCCGATTCACATTTATTACTCCATTTGCATCCAAAGTAAAACAAAGAGAACCGCTGTGTTCATGTCATAACATCAGTACCTAGAGCAAGAGGGCTCACGTGTAAACAGAACTGTGTTAGAATAGAACTTTCTTACATACACAGAGCAATGCTCAAAATAAACAAATAAACGAAAGGCTTCTCAGTGGTGGGGGCTGTGATCACAGTCGAATTGTTACTACTTCTATTACTTCCTTTCAGGACAAAAATACATGAAGACGAAGGGGCTAAAAAAGTAACACAAGTAACACGGAGTTAAAAGAGTAATGCCGAACTTAAACAAAACACCAGTAGTCATTTTATGCACAAGATTACTCGATGAGGACATGATCCCACACTGCTGAGGGCTAAAATCCTAAAGCATCCATCTATGCTCAACAAGAAAAGGGGAAAAACATAAGATGCATGTTCTTTTACCTGTTTACAGGAACTTAATTACATTGTTTTAAAACTCAGCAGAGCTATATGCTAATATACATCACAAAATCAATTTCCTCCACGGCTCAAGATAGAAAATATTTTAGAATTGGTTTCATGTGGTTGAGAAAGTCTGGGAAAGGCAACATAGGTAAAAAGACAAAATTTTAGAGGCTAAATTCAGAATTTCTGCATGCCATAGTTGTCACTGTATGGAAAAGTAGAATATTCATTTGAGGGAGGCAACCCTTTCCTACACATTTCATTAGCTCCTAGGAAAATCAAGCTTTTCCTAATTTTTAGGAATATTTGAAACAGGAGTTTGTTTGCATATGAAAAGGTGAAGTATTCATCCAGGACCAACAATTTCTTAATGTTTGCTCACTGGACAAAACTGGTCAATATAGTACTTTTTTTGATACTGGCCATTCTGCCTCCTTTTAATTTTTATTATTATTATTTTTTTTAAACAGGGTCTTGCTAAGTTGCTGAGGCCGGTCTCAAACCTGAGATCCTCCTGTCTCAACCTCTCAAGTATAGGGATTACAGGCTTTCGCCAGCATGCCCAGAAATAATATAGTTGTGTGTGTGTGTGTGTGTGTGTGTGTGTGTGTGTGTGTTTGTGTGTGTGTGTTTTACTGGGGGATTGATCCCAGGGGCATTCTACCTCCCGGCCATATCTCAACCATCTTTTGTTTCTTATTTTGAATCAGGGTCTTACTAAGTTGCTAAGGCTGGCTGTGAACCTGCAATCCTCCTGCCTCAGCCTCCCAAGGTATGCACCACCATGCCCAGCTAATATAGTACTTTTTAAAAGGCTTAAAATAAGAATCCTGGCAGGAAATTAAAAAATAAATTGTTTTAGTAGCTTATTAATGATGTTTTCAGAAATAATAATCCGGAATATCTTTAAGCAAATATTCTATGAAGAATTAATGGCAACAGGGGAGTACTATTTTTTTGGCAAGCTCTTAAAAAGGAAAGTCAAATTTCTTGGGCAAATGTGAGACTTGGTTTCATTTAGGTACAAAATCTCTCTCAGAAAGTTAATATGACATTACTAAGTCCACTTCTGCCCAGTGGTGTCAGATAACTATATATCAAATATAAATACTGCTGAGCTATGAAGAAATATTCAAAAGGAGTCTGTAAAGAAAAAAATATATATGTCTAATAATTTCTCTTAAGAGTTTGGGGCCTGGCAAATAAATTTCCCTGTTAGAACACAAAGTACTGTGTTAAGGAGATTTATAGAACTAAAAGTTTCTTACTAAGGTAGAAGAAATTTCCAGGAAGAGAATTTTCATTCAAGTTGTTGTAAGTCAAGTCCAGGACCTCAAGAGCGGGAAGGGAGCCAAATCCTCGGGGCAGAGTGTTCAGCCTGTTCATCCTGTGGGGAGAGAACCAAGGCATCACAAAACACACAGAGCGCGCGTCCACACAGAGGCTGAGCGTTTACGTTAAATGCTGTTTGATGGGCTGAGAGCCGAAAAGAGGGGCATGCTTCTACAGTTATTTTTTAAATTATTTATTTAGTTAGTTAGTTTCACTAACAAGTAAAAACTGTATATACTAATGGTGCACAACATGTTTTGATAGGTGTATTTAATGTGGAATAGCTAAATTAACCAAACATATGCATTACCTCACATACTTACTGTATGTATGTGTGCCTGTGTTGAGAACACTAAAAAAAAAAACCAAAAAACTATTCTCTCAGCAATTTTTAAATATGCCATATATTGTAATTAATGGTGGTCACCCTGATATACAATAGCTCTCTTGGACTTACTTCCAGCTCCTGGTGTAAGTGAAATTGTGTGTCCTGTAACTAACATCTCTCCACTCTGTTATCCCAGTACGTGGGAAGCTGACACAGGAGGATCACAGGTTCAAGACCAGTCTCAGCAACTTAATGAGACTCTCAGCAACCTAGTGAGACCTGTTTCAAAATAAAAAATAAAAAGGGCTGGAGGTATAACTTGGAAGTAGAATGCCCCTGGATTCCATCCCTAATACCATTAAAAGAAAAAGAACTATCATAAAATATCTGTCTAGAGAAAAACTTCCTAATGAATGTAGCAATAATACTTCAAAAGTTCTGGGATTTTTCATTTACTTAATTTATTCCTTTTAATGGGAGGGGGAATGAATTTTCTGTTCCACAACTACTAGTATTCACAATGATCTCCGATTAGAGTGGTGATCGCCAGGGGCTGGGGGAAGGCAGAATGGGGAGCTGTTTAATGGATAAAGAGGTTCAGACTTGCAAGATGGGAAATTTCTGGTACCACAATGTGAAAATACTTAGCACTGCTGAACTGTATGCTACAAAATGGTTAAGATGGCAAATTTTATTACACATACATATGTATGTATATATTTTGCTAATGCAGTTCCCCTAAGCATATTTAAAAGTCAACTAAAAAGTTTTTAATATAAGTTTATATGACAGGTACTGAAAGGTGGGAGGGACTGTGACACTAAAACTCACTCAAGTCATTGATCCTTCTCATAAAGATATAGTCCTGTCCACCTCCACCAGTCAGGCCTCACAAGAACAGGAAGTGGACTTGCGTCCCTCAGATAGAAACAGCTCCAGGTGGACTTTGCACTGAGCAAAACAGCCTCCACAACTGTTCACCGTAATCATGGCGCCGACTCAGATGTCCATGAATTCACAATTTGTGAAGCACATGTATGTCAAGTATTTCCCTGGGCTCACTACGTGTACATGAGATGAGCTCTATTCCAGAACAGCTGGGCCTGGTGCTCCAAAGTGAAGTTATCTCAGAAGCTATTGGTGTAGCAACAGGGAATCTACATGACTTTATGTCTCTAGAAAAATAACTCTAAACAATGCACCATGTTTAAAGAATTAAGAATATAACAAACTTTATTTCTGCTGGTGGCCTAACATTCTTTCAGGTCTTGTGACCATCAAGAAAGAAATTTTATAATTTCCAATAAAGAGGAAATTGTTAAACTTCAAGAGCAAACTCTGGTTGAACGTGCCTTTCAGACCTTGAATACGTGTGGCCTCACTGCTCTGCCTGATGGTCTCCTGAGGGCATATTTTTATTCTGGTTGCTTCTGCTAAGAAGTCTTCTCTACACCTTACCTTAACCTTGCCTTACTGTGTGCATAATTCTCTATGCCATTTGAGGACAGAAGTTCATTTATTGAAACCCATCTTCATTCGTTGCCCAAAGAACTAAAAATTCTGTGTTATGTGAACTTTGACAACCCCATCTATGTAGCTATGCAATTAGATAGAGATAGCTTTACACAATCAATACAGCACCGAGAGCCAAAAATGCAAAGAGCTCTGAAGAGGACAAGAGACCAGAACACAGACAGTGAAGAAGAGAAGTCTGCCGCTCTGTCCGAGGCCCTTCAAGCCCAACTCGATAAAACCTGGGCTTTATCTTCTTCCCAAACGTGTCTCCATCTATAGTCTATTTTAGCTGCCCAACGCAGAAATCTAAGTATCATCCATCCCATCCATTACCATCCTGTCAATTTTTCCTTCTATACATATATTCCAGAATCATTGGACATTATATATGTGTGTATATAATATACATATAATTATGCATAATTATTATATATACATATACATATTTTTTGGTATGGGGATTGAACCCAGGAGCATTCTACCTCTGAGCTACACCCCAGCCCTATTTTATTTTATTTTATTTTTATTTTACTTATTTATTTATTTATTTTTTGCAGTACCGGGGATTGAACGCAGGGGCGTTCTACCTCCGCGTACGCCCCCGGCCCTATTTTTTTATGCTTTATTTTGAAACCGGGTCTCACGAAGTTGCAGAGGGCCTCACTAAGTAGAGAGAGAGAGAAAGAGAGAGAGAGACGGGGAGAGAGAGAGAGTGAGAGAGCTGAGGCTGGCCGCGAACCCGGATCCTCCGGTCTCTGCCTCCCAAAGTACTGGGATTACAAGCGTGCGCCACCACGCCCAGCCTTATTTTATTTTTTTACTTTGAAACAGGGTCTCGCTAAGTTGCTGAGACTGGCCTCGAACCTGGGATCCTCCTGTCTCAGCCTTCCAAGTACTGAGATTGCAGTGTGCACCTCTCAATCACTGGGATTACAGGTGTGCATCTTCTATGTATTTTTCATATAAAATCTTTCTCCCACCTGCACCATCACTGCCCCGGTTCACCTGGAACACTGAGCTAGCATTCTTACTAGCCTCTGACCTCTAACCTAGCTCCCACCAACCCTTCTCCATGCTGAGCTTTCATACAGAAATCTCAACTCTTCTCCTATCCACTACTCTGCTGTGCAAATGTTCCATGGTCAGGAGGACAAAATCGAAGCTCCATTCTTTACTCACTAGACCCTTCATCAGCACTTCTGACGCCCTGCCTGACTGACATCTGTCTGTCTATAGTTGGTTTCCGCCCTGTAATATGAGCTCTCTTGGGGCTGGACGGCGCTCCTAGAGCAGCGCCTGGTACTGGCTGGGCATTCAGTAGGCGCCCATCCAGTGAGCAGCACGCTCACAGGCGCCCGCCTCGCCTCTCCTCTCACCTCCACTCCTTGCCTCATTCTACACTCGGCGACACCAATGTGCCTGCAAGGAGACTGCCGGGACGTGCGGTGCTCTGGGCTTTCTCAACCTGGGATGCCTTCCTGCTGCTAGCAACTCTGAGAGAGGACTTCCTGTGCATCAAGTCTGGGCTCTGATGCTCCCTCTAGGTGAACCCTCCTGAAAACCATACCTGTGGCCTTGCTCAGGCCTCATCTCTCCTCTCACTGCGGTTCTGCTGGCCCCAACACACCTGCAACCTTGCTGCCCTGTTACTGCCCATTTACAGCAGGCTGTGCCCTCAGGCTTAAGACCCAGACCACACTTTCCATCCTCGATCCTCAAGACTGGCAAGGCTCCTGACATAGAATAGGCACAGTCAAGAAATAAATGAAAAACCAACAAACAAACAACAAAAAGCCAATGGTGATGACAATAATAGGCAATACCGTGCCTTGCTTACCATGTACCAGGCCATGTCCCTAATGATGGACATAAACACAACTCATTTAAGAAGTGAACAAATGAACAGTAAAAATACACATATAGCCAGGAGTGGTGGTGTATGCCTGTAATCCCAGTACCTGGGAGGCTGAGACAAGAGGATCGCAGGTTCAAGACCAGCCTCAACAACTTAGTGAGATTCTCAGCAACCTAGCAGGACCCTGCTTCAAAACAAAAAATAAAAAAATGCTGGGGTTGTAGCTTGGAGGTAGAATGCCTCTGGGTTCAATCCCCAGAACCACAAAACAAACAAACAAAAATATAAACAATATACAAAAATACCTAGTTTTAGCTTCTTACATACAAATTATACATTAGGATTTAATCTTCAAAACTAAGATATAAATGTAGGATCCTTTCTTCTCCCCTTTCCAGATGGGAATACAGTCTCTACATTCATAGGGGAAAAAACACCTCATGCAGTGTGAAGTTTTTCTCTCCTTTGAACTCCACTTCCTCTCATCCATTAGGAAAAGAATGCTCACGGATCTTACAAAGATGGGTCTCTCTGCCAGTGTGAGCTTCGAACTAACAATGTCTAACCAAACTCCCCACGGAAAGAATGAACAGACATTTCGTGAATGAGACTGTTCTCATAACTGCTTCCTATTAAGTTGATAAATACCTGGCCAGCTTCTATTGCCAGCCCATGGAAGTCACTAACTTAACTGGAGCCTTTAGTGGATATGATGTAATGAATATATTACTCTGCACAGAGACTGAAGCAGGAGCGGACGGTTTCATCTAGTAGCTATGACAAGACAGTGGAGATAGAATTCAGAGGCTGGCGCTCTGGCTGCTGTCTATGGAGTGTGACGGAGAAGGGGTGGACGCAGATCAATGGGCGTTCTCCCCCCAGCTCAGCCGCTGGCCTCGGGTAATCAGGAGCAAGTCACTTACCCGTGGAAAGGGCAGGGCTTCCTCTCTGTGAAATGAAAGCACTAAAGCCTGCCCTCCCCACCCCACAAATGTCGAGGGGTCAAATGCTGGCATAAGGACTCTGAAAACTGTGAAGCAATATTCCAACGCAAGGTATTGCTGCTATTCACCGCTGCTTGGTTCTGCAACCTCAGCTGAATCCACACTTCTCCCTTCACCTCGGAATACAGGAAGATGTGGGATTAAACCTCCCAACAACACAAAAGAATTGCAAGGATTAAGGAACTGCATTAGGGGATGGTGTCTTCCTCTCCCTGGAAGGAAGGAACTTTGTAAACTATGTCTACTTAATACAGAGAGAGAGAGAGAGAGAGAGGGAGAGAGAAACACACGGCCATATTATAACTTGTCTGAACAGTTAATGCTATGCAAATAAGTCCCTTCTTGGTCAACATAACTGAAATAAAATTTTATTGGAAACAAAATATAGTAAAAACACCTCCCTTATTGCAACAACAATTAGCTTCTCAATTAGCACTCAAATAGATATGCATAATGCAGCCCATTGAAAGGATGTATTAAAACAATAAAGCTTTTTTTAAAACCTAAAACATAAAAAGAAATTAGAAATCCACTTCCACGCAATAATATAAGTGGCACCTCTCCCTTCCCCCACTGCACACACCCCTCCCGCTCCCTTCCCGGCCTTCACCCCTTTCCCCTCCTCCAGCGCTCACCCGAGGTTCAGGTGTTTGAGTTTCTGAAGGCTGCTGATCTGCGTGGGCAGCTCCTCAATCTGGTTGTTAAAAAAGTTCAGCACTTCCAAGTTCTTCAGTTCTGCCACGTTTGGTGGTACGGCTACGGAAACAAAAATAGACCGTGAATCCAGGAGCCTCGTCCTAGCATGGAAGGCCAGAGACACATTGTGTTTTCCTTTGAAATGAAAGGGAGACGTAATTCCAATATGGTCATCCAATTCACACATGGGTATTATTTATTTTTTGCAGGTTCTTCTTAAGTAGTAACTTATTATCAAGTAGAAGCAGAAATGTTTCCTCTTGTACTATTAGATAACAATACCTGGCATCGTTTCTAGAGATGGACAGTAAGAAGGGAAGTAGGAAGAAAGGACAAAAAAGAATGTCTGTGTTACAAACAGCCTATGAGTGAATATTACAAAGTATATGTACTTTAAAAAAACTTTATCGGTGCATTATAATCATTCATGATAGTGAGATTCACAGTGATACATTCACATACGCACAAAACATTATTTGTTGGATTTCCCTCCCCAAACCCCCTTTCCCTCCCTTCCTCCCTCCCCAGAGCCCGTTCCACTACTCTACCAGTCTCTCTCATATTTTCATGAGGTCTCTTTTCTTTCCTAGCTTCCATATACAACAGAAAACATGGGACCGTTGACTTTCCTGAGTCTGGCTTATCTCACTAAGCATGATGTCCTCCAGTTCCATCCGTTTTCCTGCAAATGATGTAATTTCATTCTTTTTTATGACTGAGAAAAACTTCATTGTGGATATGAAATTTTTTTGTGTGTGTATGGTACTGGGGATTGGACCAAGGGGAATTCTACCTCAAAGCTACACCCACCCTATTTTATATTTTATTCTGAAACAGGGTCTCACTAAGTTGTAGAAGGCCTCACTAAGTTGTGGAGGGCCTCGCTAAGTTGTTGAGGCTGGCTCTGAACCTGCGATCCTCCTGTCTCAGTCTCCCAAGTAGTGGGATTACATGTATGCGCCACCACGCCCCGCTGGATATGCACTTTTAATTGCCATATGACTAAGAAGTGCAATTATTTTTGTCCTTTGGGCTTCCCTGCTTCTCTACCAGAAGAAAGACAGCAACCCCTAAACCCCTTCCGAGTGATGGCACATTTTTTTCTCAATAATTCAGTATCTGAAGAGCTGTTCTCTTTAACTAAATCACAATTTAAGCTCAACCTTAAATGATAAAATACTCAACCTACCTAGTTTCTGATTTTTGGCCCCTGGGGTAAGGTACCTTGATCAACACGCATGCACGCACGCACGTTATATCAGATTAGCAACTGACCAATACACTCTTATTATAAAGAAATACAAAAAGCCAACTCTGTAGCATGCTATGAATAGCAGCATCCAGATCAAAGATGATGAAAACGCACTAACAGGGACCTGCAAGGGTCCTCCTTCCTGAGAGTCTACACCTGCAAACAGCAGATTTAGAAGCCAAAGGCATCGTTACCTCAAAAATATAACTAGCCCTCTGTACCTATAAGTTCCATATCTGTGAATCAAAACCACAGATCAAAAGTATTTGCAGGGCCGGGCGTGGTGGCGCACACTTGTAATCCCATTACTTTGGGAGGCGGAGACCGGAGGATCCGGGTTCGGGGCCAGCCTCAGCTCTCTCTCTCTGTCTCTCTCTCTCCCTGTCTCTCTCTCTCTCTCTCTCTCTCTCTCTCTCTCTCTCTCTCCTTAGTGAGGCCCTCTGCAACTTCGTGAGACCCGGTCTCAAAATAAAGTATAAAAAATAGGGCCGGGGGTGTAGCATGGAGGTAGAACGCCCCTGGGTTCAATCCCCGGTACCGCAAAAAAAAAAAAAAAAAAAAAAAAAAAAGTATTTGCAGATAAAAATGCAACTGTGCCAAACAAGCCTAGGAATTTTTTTTCTTATCATTATTCCCTAAACAAGTCAGTATAACAACAATTTGAAGGGCATTTACATTGTATTGGTTATTATAAGTCACCTAGAGATGATTTAAAGTATATGAAGCATGTATGTAGGTTATAAGCAAATAGTATGTCATTTATTTAAGGGATTTGAGCATCCTTGGATTTTATTTTCCGAATCAACTGCAAGGATACTGAGGAACAACTGTCCAACTCTGAACTGGTAGCAGAAAAGGCTTTTAATAGATTGCAGTTTACCTATCCCATTTGCTACTCAATCTTTCTGCAAACATTTGTATGTGTCATGAGCTTGTCCACAGTTCATGTAAACTCTAATACTGAGACTATCCAGGTAACTAAACACATTGACACAGGCCTTGAGTCCAGCCCTAAACAGGGGCAGTGTCTCATGTCAGCAGTTCATTCCCCTTCCCATCCGCTCCCTCCTTCCCTTCTTTTTTTTTTTTTTTGCGGTACCGGAGATTGAACGCAGGGGCGTTCTACCTCCGCGCTACGCCCCCGGCCCTATTTTTTTTTTATACTTTATTTTGAAACCGGGTCTCACAAAGTTGCAGAGGGCCTCACTAAGGAGAGAGAGAGAGAGAGAAATAGAGAGAGAGAGAGAGAGGAGTAAGAGAGAGAGAGAGAGAGAGAGACAGGGAGAAGGAGAGAGAGAGAGATTGCGCGCGCACATGCGCGCTGAGGTTGGCCGCGAACCCGGATCCTCGGGTCTCCGCCTCCCAAAGTACTAGGATTACAAGCGTGCGCCACCACGCCCGGCTCCTCCTTCCCTTCTGACCCAGAAGGCTGGCCAGGAAAGCCACCAGCCTGTTGGTCAAGCCTAAACTCTGAGCCAGGAGCAGCTGTGCTGAGAACCACTACCAGCTGTGTGTAAGATTCCAAACACACACCTGAAACATTTAAGGAGCGAGCCATGCCAAGAACACCAGTTGATAACTCCAGGGGAACAGGAAAGAGGACAGGCACACTGTTCATTACAGTCTTGAGTCATCATTTTCAGTGCAAGAAATACTTCAGGTAAGCTGGCCGTGGTGGTGCACACCTGTAATCCAAGTACTTGGGAGGCTGAGACAGGAGGATAGCAGGTTCGAGGCCGGCCTCAGCAAATTAGTGAGGCCCTCAGCAACTCAGTGAGACCCTGTTTCAAAATAAAAAATAAAATAGGGCTGGGGGTGTAGCTCAGAAGTTGAACACCCCTGGGTTCAACCTGGAAGGAAGGAAGAAAGAAAGGAAGGAAGGAAGGAAGGGAGGGGAAGGGAAGGGAAGAAGGGAAGAAGGGAAGGGAAGGGAAGGGAAGGGAAGGGAAGGGAAGGGAAGGGGAGGGGAGGGGAGGGAAGGGAAGGGAAGGAAAGGAAAGGAAAGGAAAGGAAAGGAAAGGAAAGGAGGGAGGAAGGAAGCTAATGTATCAATGGCCTGATTTCTTTTAGAGTGAAGGCTTGGTAAAAGTAAAGGAAATGCTTTCACTGGAAGGAGGGACTGTGCAGAATACGGGTCATTCTGGACGAAGACACTTAGGCAGGAAGCAGTGAGACAGTCATTGGGCCTTGTGTTGGTTAGATTTTCCAGAATAATCTAGGCAGCTGGGAAACACCTGCAGAATTACTCTTGGATACCAACAGAAATCCATAGGACTGACCTCTACAAGGTGGCTGCAAAAGTCTGTTTTAGGTGCACAGATAACAGTATGCTCTTATGCAAATGAAGGGTGTTTCTCTTTATGCAAATGTTTCCAAGAAAATCTTCCAACTGAGCCTTCTGGATCGCTGGGTGCCACCCTCCTCTGTTCCCTCTGCAGACCAGAAAGTGAAGTGCAGCTCCCCAGCTGTCCTCTGTCCACCCTCCAGCAACCAGCAAGCCCACTCTCACCACACTCATCTGATTAGTCTGAAGCACAATAAAGAAAGTTAGCGACACCAGGAGAAAATGATGATCTCAATTTAGCCACAAACCAAGAATAATGTGGCCAGAATTACTGCCGCCTCCCCAAAGTTACTCCGCCAATGCAATTAAAGGCTGGTCTAAAGGTATCGCCTCGTTGACAGGATGAGAGATTAGTTCACTCTCCGGGCTAAATCCGTCCAATTTAAAACCGCAAATTATGCTAAATGTGATTTAGGACTTCGTTTTGTGGACACAAACAATAACCCCACAGTCAATTTAGCCAAGCTCTCTCAGCCTTTTGGTGTGTATGTGAATTTTTTAAGACTCCAAACTCGAGAGGTAAAAATTACAGAATTGATATTCTTCCTAAATTACAGAAATTTTTTTCCTCCCACCATAGTAAAAACTCAAAGGAAGCCAACACTTGGGCCTGTCTGATGGAATGCCGTTCATCTTCCAGCCAGTACAGGACGGGTACTATGTGCACAGCACCAGGCTCTGCCTCTGCCCTGACAATGCTTTGTGGTTACAGTAAGAGAGCCACGCTATTTAAAGAAAGGAAGTTACAAAAGAAGGGGTATCGAGTCAAAACTGAAACACGTCTAGTGCTTGGAAAACAAGCAAATCCCAACAAACCTACCCATAAAAAATAAACAATTAATACGAAGTGTGTAATGACTAAGTCATGTACATATACGTGGTGCAAATACTTTTAGCCATTATGAAAAGGTGGCTGCGGTATTTCACCAGTCAAATCCTCTACTAGAATTTTGAAAGACTCCTACATGGAAGCTGGGTCTAGTGGTGCACACCTGTAATCCCAGTACTCAGGAGCCTGAGACAAGTTTGAAGCCAGCCTCAGCAACGAGGCCTTCGGCAACTTCGTGAGACCCTGTTACCCTACTTCAAAATAAAAAATAAAGTAGGACTATGGGTGTAGCTCAAACGTAGAATGCCCTTGGGTTCAATCCCCAGTACCACACACACCAAAAAAAAAAAAAAAAACAAACCTACAGCACATTAGCAAGAAGCAGCATTTTTTTTGGCAGGAGATACTGGGGATTGAACCCAGGGCCATTCTGTGTCTGAGCTACAGCCCCAGACCTTTTTATTTTGAAACAGGGTTTCGCTAAGTTCCTGGGGCTAGTCATGAACCTGTGATCCTCCTGTCTCAGTCTCAAAAGTACTGGGATTACAGGCGTGCACCAGATAGCTAAGCAGTGGGCATCGATGTGTTTTCTATGCTTCGGAGATGTTTCCTTTCCACCAGTCTGTCCAGCTCTGGTCTGTGATCAGAGCTGTTCCCACATGGTCTAGAAACAACACAGAGCTGGGCATACAGCCTGGTCACTGTAGGCTGGCTCAGGCTCCTCCCAACTCAGCCCTGTACTTGCTGTGTACGCCCTAACCCAACTCACAGCCTCTCTGCGCCTCCCTTTCCTCAAGTGTAAAATAAGAAGGCTGGGTTACAGCCATTTCTTAATTCTCTTCCACCTGGTTTTATGATTCTATGATTCTGAGATGGATAATGAAAATCAATGACAATAGATTTAAATAATGCAACGTGAGGCCCCCAATTAGGAAGCTCAGTCATGTAGAACTTGGCTCTGACAAAGAATCTGGTTATCAATTTCTGTGGTTCCCTGAATTCTGAGAGTCCAGCTGCTAGACTTGGGAGAAAGGCTCTGACTATTCTCAGGTATTCCCTGGCTCCTAAGTGTCACATTCTGCTCCAACCACAGCATCACAATCTGGGGCTCCTCTCAGTCCAGGGTTTCTGCTGTTGTCCAGGAAAAGGGGACAAGGCCATGGGCATGTCAGCCTGGAAGCTGTGCCCAGAGGCTGGTCTCAAAGTGTCTCCTGGGAATTGTGACAATCCCGACTACCAAGCCCAGCACAACCCTTTTCCTTTAAGACCTCCTAAATCAAATAACCAGAACATTATTCTAGAGTTTTGTCGATCTTGTGTGCTGAATTGCCCAGGCTCAGCAATTCAGCATACCACTGAAAGTTTCTGGAAGGTTCCATAAGAAGCCTAAAGTGCGTGAAGAACTCATTAACATCTCTTTAAAGAGCTTGTTCCTGTGGAAACCTCATAATACACCTCTCTCCATCTCACCGGAGGAACCAGAGCTCCAGCTGTAAGCAATGCTGACCCAGCTCTCTTTCTGAGCAACAGCTTTACTCCTTCTAAAAAGACACATATCCAGCTCATCAGTTATATTCACGACAGGCATCTATTACCCGGCAAGGCACACCTGACGCACTTTCACACACTCAGGACTAACTCTCAGCAGGCTTCCCCAACTAGCTAGCAACCAGCAAACTGCCCCCCAAAGAAGAAGCAAAATCATCAAAATAAACCACTCCGGAAGGATTTTGTTCTACGATATAAAATTAATAATTCTACAACCAATGACTTATTTTTAAAGCATTTCAGGAGTTTATCCATATGATAAGAGATAGCAGAGTATGCCCATTGGCTGCCCAATGGGCACCCACTAGTTGTACAGCTGTTTAAATCTAGATTTATCAAAATTAAATAAAATTAGCAATTCCATTGATGGGTCACAACAGTCACCCTTGAGGAGTGTGACGACTGCATGTGGCTAGTTGCACTAGTATTGAACATTCCTTTTTTTAAAATATACTTTTATTGGTGCATTTTAATCACACATCATAATGAAGTTCAGAGTGATAGGGATATATGTGCACTTAGCACATGGTGAGCTCCCCCAGAATCCTACACACTCCCTGTCCTTCCCTGCACACCATGTTAAGACTGGCATTGGTAACTTCATATACGTACATAGCGTCAATTGAAGTGTTTCCTTCATGAAGTCTCCCCCTCCAGCTGCCTCCCTGAGGCCCCTCCATTGCTCCACCGGGGTTTCTCCTCCTTATCTGGAGTCCCTCTTGTATCCTACTTTCTTCCTAGCTTCCACATATGAAAGAAAACATATGACCCTTCACTTTCTGTGACTGGCTAATCTCACTTAGCATAATCTTTAGTTCCATCTACTTTCCCACAAATAACATAATTTTGTTCTTCTTTACGGTTGAGTAGAATTCCATTGTGTGTATACTACACATTTCTATCTCTGCAGAATGTCCGATTGGACTGTGCTGCTCTGGAGCCATGGATCTCCACTATGGAGTATGTAAGCCTCACCACAGGGCTCATTAAAACACAGGTGGGGAACCCCAGAGTTTCTGCTTCAGTAGGGCTTGGGTGCAACCCGGGAATCCACATTTCCCACAAATTCCTAGGGAGGCTGATGCGGCTGGTTCAGAAACCACAGAGCACTTGTAATTCATTAGTGATATCAAGAGCATTAATCCAGTGCATATGTGCCTTACCCGACACAACACTGATGACAAGAGTATAATAATCAATGTTACCCATATTAAGACTCCTATTGAGCCTGGGGATTAAATGAAAAGTGGGGAAAAAAGACAACACTAGGTGGTTAATCCCCCCAACCTGGGTGCTACAGCCAAACCATTTCTAGTCAACATGCTCCCCAACATAGATTTTTAGGGGAAATCAGTATTGGGAGGATAGACAACTTTCAAGGGAAGAAAAGCCCTATATTCCTCAGTCCATCAAATTAAGTCACTCAGTGGCAAACTCATGGTGACCAAGAGCGGTCACATGGAGAGATGTCACTCGCTATACTTCTGACCTCTGAAGCACTGAGGCCTAACTGTAGGAAGTTGCGGGGTGGTGACAGCACAGGCAGACTGTCTGGGGTACAGCCCACCAGGGGCTTTTTAAGCAAAAGCTTCTTGGCCCCGAGGCAAAGAAACCAAACTGTGAAGAGTGGCAGGCGCCGGGAACAGCAGGCGCAATGCAAAACATAAGGAAGGGAGTTGTGCCCGGGTACAGCCCACGGAAGGGCAGGGGGTCACACGGTGGTCTTTAGAGCCATATGGTTAACAGTGACAGTCGGGTCCCCTTCAGCTACAGAAGGGCAGTAAGAGACCATGCACCACGTTAACACCCACGCTGCCAGGAAGCCAGGGCTGCTCGAACACATGCGGGCTCCTTCGTAAACACAGGCATGAATCCGGAGGTGACCTCTTCCCGCCACCTCCACCAAACTTCTGGGTGGTGAGAGCTACACCCCACCCAACCATTTTTCGCAGAAGCACCAAAAGCTGTTTTGAGCTGTGGCGATTCCTGGGTGAGGGTATGAAAGCCAGGGGACCCAGCCCTCAGATGTCTTTGAAAAATGTGGCTTCCTGGTCCAGCCTTTGCCTCCTTTATGGGAAGCCAGTGATGGACTGCAAATTACCACAGGGGAAAGAAGAGGGAGTCGTGCAGCAGGGACTTCATGGGAGCCAAGTGTCCAGGGCGAGGCTCAGAGAGCAGGTGCCACACTGCCGTCTTGTGTCCATTCCCAGGGACACAAATGTGCCGCCTCTCCTCCAGCCCAATAATCCCCAACAACATCACAGTGAAATAGAGTAGATAGAACTGCTTCTAAAAACTTGACAGAGTTACATTAAAAACTAGATTTGCCAGATGTGGTGGCACATGCCTGTAATCCCAGTACTTGGGAGGCTGAGACAGAAGAATCACAGGTTTAAGGCCAGACTCAGCAACACAGTGAGACTCTCAGCAACCTAGCAAGACCCAGTTTCAAAAAATATATACATTAAAAAAGGACTGGGGTATGGCTTGGAGGTGGAATGCATCTGGGTTCAATCTCCAGTACCACGAATGAACGAATGAATGAATAAGTGAATACATAAGTAAATGATTTCTCTGTCTGCTACCATAACAAATGAAAACGCCAGGTCATATTTTTACCACACTAAATGGCTCCACCATTTTTTTTTTAAGAAAACAGAAACAAGCCGGGCGTGGTGCGCACGCTCGTAATCCCAGTACTTTGGGAGGCGGAGACCGGAGGACCCGGGTTCGCGGCCAGCCTCAGCGCGCATGCGCGCGCACGATCGATCAATGGATAGATCAATCGGTCTATCTCTCTCTGT
>PVJS01033998.1:0-21830 GCA_004027185.1 Glis glis
TGTAGCTTAACACAGCCATAGTCATTATTTTAGTAATATTGATAAAGTCAACATTTGGTGAATCATTGAGTATTTATTTTTTACTGTCCCTTCATAGAAAACACAAACACATAGGGGTGCATGTACATGATGTTTGATCTTTGACTCAAACTGTGGAAATAAGAGGCGCCTGTGAAGCAGACAGCAAACAGACCAGATGTCAGATGAAATACTTCACGGGAAAATGCTGAACTCAAAGTCCCGGATGCAGGAGGGACAGTGGCGTATCTGGGGTAATCAGCAGGCTGGTGGGTTTTAGTAAAACGTGTAAGGAGGTTGGAGTAGAGGACAGGTAGGCTAGGGCAGGCTCAGGACCTTGGAGAATTAATGCACCATTAAAACTATCTTTACTTAAGCTCAGGAAAATTATCCTAAAAGATACTAAGTAATTGTTTTTACCAGGAGCTCATGGCCTGGTTCATCAGGTTATAACATGTTAAATGGAAGATTTTTTTTATAGTTTAATTTTTAATTTTTTTTTGTGTGTGTGTGATACTGGGGATTGAATCCAGGGGCATTCTACCTCTGAGATAAACCCCCAGCCTATTTTTATTTTTGTTTTTGAAACAGGGTCTCACTACATTGCTGAGGTTGTCCTCAAACCTGCGATTCTCCTGTCTCAGTCTCCCAAGTACTGGGATTATAGGCGTGCACCACCACACCTGACAGATTTTTTAGTTTCGAGAATAAAATTTTGGCATGTGGTAACAATGAATGATTAGTATTTAAGTGGATTCAAGTTCAGAAAATTATTGAGAACTCATCATAAATTTTGCCTTTCGCCACTTGGTCAGAGTGAGTCTAAATTTTTGGCTTGAAGCTGCAGGAATAATGTGATTTTAGGATGAGAATCTTAAAAAAGAAAATCAAGACAGGGAAGGAAGGAAGATACATGAGTGTGAAGGTAGGTGACACATTCCAAACCAATAAGCAAAAATAAGATCTTCATTCCCAACCATATTCTCCACTTCTGTGACTTTTAGTTAATTTTTAGCTTTTAAAAATTGCCACATTATTGCTTGACTTACCTTTGATCCTCCGTTCACTTGAGGGACTGTGGGTCGGGATGCACTTCCTCACCCAGGTTTCTGCATTCTTCGCCGCTTCATCGCTCCAGGTCTTGAAATAAAAGACAAACATTTGGAAATTAAAATCTGATGCCTTGATGAGACAAGGGTGAAGGACATGGTTACATTTAAAATAAATTTCTATTTGAAGAGTCATTTTCTAGCACTTCTCATGTTTCTATTATTCTGCGTAAAAACATTTCTTGCAGTCCTGGATGATTTAGATGCTACAAAGTATCTTTCTATCTGGTGGTCATAGAATAAAGTCTTTTAGGAAAAACAAGTCATCCAATTCCCCAGAATCAAAATAAACATTTTAAAACTGTAGGCATAAGCCAGGCACGGTGGTGCACACCTGTAATCCCCGTAATTTGGAGGCTAAGACAGGAGGATCGCAGGTTCGAGACTGGCCTCAGCAACTTAGTGAGACTCTCCTTAGCGAGGGCTGGGGTGTGGCTCAGAGGCAGAAAGCACCTGGGTTCAGTCCCTAGTACCACAAAAGCAAAGCAATACAAAACAAAACCACAACAAAAACTGTAGGCATAACCTTTTAGCTGGTCACTCATAGGCTATAAAGATATTTTTAAAAATTTATTAGCCTGGGGTTATGGCTACCTAATTAGAACTAATATCTAAGCATGTGCTGTTTATAATCCTATAATTTCTAGTGTAACAGCCGTCATAGAGTAATGTGCTGTCAGGTGCTACTTTAAACATTAGTAAGTCTGTGTTATATTAAATAAAATATAAGGGTTATAAAGAATAAAATGTATGGAAAAATAAATGTCCATTTTATCCCATATGCAAAAAGAAGGAAAATCAATACAAATAGGGATTTTATTATTATCATTATTCAGACAAATTAAGCAGAGATTCCTAGAGATTACTTTTGAGGAAGAAATAATATTACAGTCTAGAATGAGGAAAGCTGTTCAAAATCGAGCAGAACTATCTTGTATCTTTGGTGAGGCAACATCTGTTACTTACTGTGGCGATGGGATGTCTATTCTGTGAACCTAACATAACACATTACCTCAGAAATGAAGCTGACATAAGCCTCAGTAGAAACATCCCTCCCATATCTTAGATTAAGCACCGACATTCATCGAGTCTCAGAATTGGAATGAACTAGAAAGATTACAGATTTCAATCCTTATTTGTTATAGAAAACCCCTCTAACAGGTGCTTAGCCTGTAATTGAGGTATATTCTCAGTACCTACTAAAGCAGCTCATTGTAGCAGTAATTGCTAGTTTTTAAAAATTATCAAGCTATATATACTTTCAAATATCTTGGCTGTCACAATACATCTAATTTGTTTTTATATGATAACGCTTTAAATACTTGAATTGGGAACAGAAAGAGAAACTAATTTTTGCTATCATGTAAACACACACACGGCATTTTATTTACATTAGTATTTTTCTATTTATCCTCACCATAATGCAGCAAAGTTTGAGTCATTTCCACTAACAGAAAGAAAGCTGAAACTCTTCCATACTAAGTAACTAGCCCAGAATTAAGCATCAAACCTGCCTGGCATTCCGCATTTAGTCTGCACGGCGTCTCCTACACTATTGTATTTTAGTACAGGGTCCCTATCATGTTAACCACGATAAATGTTCTTCTAATTAATATGCTGTCTGAATGCATACACATTATATAACCTATGAGCTGACCCTACAAAGAAGACAGGACTCTCATTTTTCCAGATTAGTTCACCGTATTTTATTATAGAATTTAAGATTTCATCTGTTGTTTGGTTTCTAAGTATTCAAGTCATGTAATCTAGAAGGTGTCCTACACATCATCTGCCCATTAGTTATACTTCTTCTCTACACTCATAGAGTTATTTTTCATTTCAATTTAAGGGCAATGCATTATACTTAATGACCGGCATGGGCATTGAGATGTCAGCTTTGTAGTAAAATAAACACATCGGAATAGTTCAGGGAGAAAGGTCCCTGGTTTAATGTCTGTCGCTAAATGGCTAATGCTGGTTGATGAGCTCTGTAAACAAGACGCGCCTTACCATTTTAAGCATGTTCCGGGCATTGGGATTTGTCATCCTCCTCAGCTCATTGTGCTTGTTAACAATCTCAGTTTGGACCGACGGATGACTGGTCAATAAAGAGAAGAGTGTGACATTCTCCTTTAAAAGGAAGCAAACAGTTAATAAAGACAATGGTGCAACATTGAAAAATCAAAGTAACACAACTTATTAATTTCAGTATAGAAAATAATAAAAATACTTATTTAGTTTTATGTTCTCCAACTTTAACACACACCAGACTCAACAGAAGAAACTGTGAACATACTGATGGGTGGACTCCACTGCTGGTTTCTGATTCAGGAAGCTCGGCTGTGCCAGAGAATTTGCATTTCTCTTAAGTTCTCGGAGACCGTGCTTGGAGAACTTGCCTAACTTATAGGATTGTTTTGGGAAACTTGGGCTTGTCTTTTTGAATGCCGAACTTTTTGCCTTTGGCAATAGATTAGTTTGATCTATGACTTGTTTACACACGATTATCCATGGCCTAATTAGTGCTGGAAAATTCCAACAAGAAATACTTCCTGGAATGTGACCCATATGCTGTCCAGCAAGAGAGATTCATTCAAAATGCAGATAATGTCAGTCTTTTTAATAGAGTGAAAAAATAGGAAGGTTATATTATGTCAGACATTATTTAGATTGAAAAACATGAGTGGCATTCTGGGATTTGCCTGCCAACAATATTTGGTATCTTATAAAGAATATGACTTAAGTGCTCATGTGTGTTTAAACTTTCAACCAACCTAAAAATTGTTGTTTTCTGTCTTAAGAGTATAATCAGAGAACAGCATTTTTTTCTTGTTGTTGGTGGTGCATATTAACCATACAGAGTGATGTGTTTCATTGTAGCATAGTGTACATACATAAAAACATAATTTGATCAGTTTCACTCCCTAATACCTCCCCAACCCTCTTAACACTTTCTTCTACCCTACTTGTCTCCTTTTTTCTTTGTCCTTGGGATTGAACCCAGGGGAGTTGTATCTCTGAGCTACACTCCCAATTCTAGTTTATTTTTTATTTTGAAACAAGGTCTCACTAAGTTGCTGAGGCTGGCTCTTGTTTCCCTTTTAATTTCATGTAGTCCCTTGAAAAATAATTTTTTTTTGGTTTTTCCTTCTAGCTTCCCCATGTGGAAAAAAATACACATGATAGTTTTCTCTGAGTTTGGCTTATTCTATTTAAAATTATGGTCTCCAGTTTATCCATTTTCTGCAAATTTTATAATTCCATTCTTCTTTAAGGCTTAATAATACTCATATATATATATATTAGTATATGTATGATTATATATTATATATACATATTCATATATCTTCATATATATATAATATACATATATTATATATATATATACATATACATATACATACATTGACTTTTCCACTTATCTGTTGACAGATACCTAGGCTGATTCCATAATGTGGCTATTGTGAATTGTGCCAAAATAAATATGGGTATGCATGTATCTCTAAAATATGCCATGTTTAATTCCACTGGATAAGTACCAAGGAGTAGTATAGCTAGGTCATATGGTAGTTCTATTTTTAGCTTTTGAGGAACCTCAATACTGATTTCCACAGTGGTTCTAGTAATTTAGATTCCTACTCACTATGTGTAAGAGTTCCTTTTCCCTTGAATCATCACCAGTATTTATTGTTGTTTATATTCTTTTTTTTTTTTTTGCGGTACCAGGGATTGAACCCAGGGGCGTTCTACTTCTGAGCTACATCCTCAGCCCTATTTTTTATACTTTATTTTGAAACCGGGTCTCATGAAGTTGCGGAGGCCTCACTAAGTAGCTGAGGCTGGCCGCGAACCCGGATCCTCCGGTCTCCCCCTCCCAAGTACTGGGATTACAAGCTTGTGCCACCACGCCCGGCCTATTGTTTATATTCTTGATGTTGCATTCTAACTAGAGTTAGATAAAATCTCAGTGCAGTTTTGATTTGTATTTTCCTGATGCTAAAGATGTTGAACACTTCTTCATACAACTGTTGGCCATTTTTACTTCTTTTGAGAAGTGTCTGTTCAGTTCAGATCCCCATTTATTGATTGTGCTTTTTTAAATGTTGAGTTTTTTGAGTTAATCTTTATGAATTCTGTATATTAGTCCTCTGTCGGAGAAACAGCTGGAAGATTTCCTCCCATCCTATCATTTGTCTCTGGATCATATTGTTTCCTTTGCTGTGCAGAAGCTTTTTAATTTAGTACTATTCCTTCTATTAATTTTATTTCTTGAGCTATAGGGGTCCTATTCAGGAAGTCTTTGCTTGTGCCTATATGTTGAGACATTTCCCCTATAATTATTATTTTTTTTTAGGTTGCAAAGTTCCTGGTCTCATAATTAGGTCTTTGAGTAAGTTTTTGTACAGGGTGAGATAGGGATCTAGTTTCATTCTTCTACATATGGATAACCAGTTTTGCCAACACTACTTGCTACAGAGGCTGCTTTTTCTCCAACGTCTATTTTTGGTCCCTTTGTCAAGAATGAAATGACAAGCTCTATGGGGTTGTCTCTGTCTGTCTTGTCCTTTCTTCTATGTTATGTGTCTGTTTTTATGCCAGTACCATGCTGTTTTAGTTATAGAGCAGTATATTTTTAAAAAATGGTAAAAGTTACCCATGTAAAATTTAAGGGCAATTAAAGCAGAATGAACCCTTAGAAATGGTCTAGTACATCACCGTGCTGGGTTTTCTCTGTTTGGTCCCACATAACCATTTATTATCCACCCTTTTCTGCCTGCATTGTGTCTTGAAGCTGATCCTTCCAGCCTGCACCACCTGGGCTTCCTTTCCAGGTCCCTGAATCAAAGGAAGGTACTGGAAGGACCCAGGGTGAGGAGAGGTGGGGCACTTCCTGCTGACTCCTTTCCTTCCTCCTTCTGTGCTCCATTTCTGGGAACAGCTGCTTCCATTACTGACCCACTTCCTTGGCTTCAAAATCTGTATTATTTTCTCCTTTAGTCCCTTAGGCCTAGGAGTGGGAAGGCTTCCAAATGTTGCTAGTCTCTGTACAGATTCCTTTAACACTCTTCTGCTTCTATTTAAATATCCTTTCATTAAAGTCCCTTCACTCAAGACATCTGTATTGATAACTGTCCTCTGTCTAGACTCTCAGCAAAAGATTCTCCTTTATTTTACCCATGGGCGGGGGGAACAACATCAGAGATTCAGAGATATGGACTGAGTTATGTGAGGTTCTTTATTTCCTCCTTCATAACCAGGAACTGATTACTTAAATTTAAAAGTACAAATTAATAAACAGATAATATATGATGGTAATATACAGAAGTTCCCACCAGATATTTAGAAAATAGCTTACAATAAAAAGACCTGCATGTCTTTTTATTCATTTATTAATAATCACTTTTGACTCAGTGATCAAAACTAAATGAAGTATTTGGCAAAAATAAAGACATTGCTGAAATATAATTGTAGAAAATACATAAGCATATAAGTATCTGACATCTGTTATTAATTCTTGGCAAGATTGTCTCAGTAGCCTAAGACTTCATTGCTTCCTGTGACCTTTTACTCAGACCTTGCCTCATATTTACCTTCTTATATGCACTAGTTTGGTTTTGTTTTTCTTTTTTTTTTTTTTTTTTGCAGGGCTGGGGATTGAACCCAGGGCCTCACACATGCTAAGAAGCACTCTACCACTGAGCCATATCCCCAGCCCTTTGTTTTTCTTTTTGGTACTTGGGATCAAACCCAGGGGCATTCTACCTCTGAGCTATACCCCAAGACCTTTTTTATTTATTTTTTTTAAACAGAGCCTCTATAAGTTGCTGAGGTTGGCCTCAAATCTAGGATCCTCCTGTTTCAGCCTCCCCAGGAACTGGGATTACAGACATGCACCACCACACCTGGCTATTATATACACTAGTTTTGTCTTCCCAATTATATCATTACCAAGCACAAAGCAACAACAACAAAAAAAGCCATTTGGGATTTAAAGCACTCTGTGCAGAACAAGCATGCAGATGACAACTATGCCTTCAGTGAAACAGATCACACCATCAAGAAAAGAAGCCAAGGGTCATTATGTCTTCTCTCATAGGCAGAAGCTAAGGAGGAACTGGGATACAAGAGGGACTTTAGATAATGGAGGAGAAACCCCAGTGGAGCGAGGGAGGTTGTTTTGGGGAGGAGCGGGGAGAGGAAGAATTAATGAAGGAAACACTTCCACTGACATTATGTACATATGTGAGAATACCAATGCCAATCTCAATATCTTGTGTGGGGAAGGGGAGAGGGGACGAAGCGGGGGGAAGCTCACCAAGTGCTGTGTGCATGTATGTCACTGTCACTATGAACTACATTATGATGTGAGACTACAGTGCTCCAGTAAAAGTATTAAAAAAAGAAAAGAAGCCCAAAGCAAATCACTGAACTTCTTAATGTGTACAATAAGTATCCTGGAAGCTAGCAGGGTCAGTACTGAGTAGCAGATCCAGTTGAGTCAACCTTGGCGATACTTATAATATTCATTCACATATTGTCACGTTTTCCTTCTCTACATCTTAAAAAAAGGCCTTGAAATAATTTTGATACCTATGATTTATGGAACTACTATTATACACTTTAGTTCTCAAGGCAAACCATTCTGATAGGCATTATCTGATAGGAGTTATCTTCACTGGAAAAAAATCAGGGAACAGGATTCAGAGATCTTCTAGATCAGATAAACTACTCTTTCATGGACAACATTCAGGCAATCAGTCAATGTTAATAGACATGGACCGATGCTCTCTATGCCCATTTTATGGATGAGGACTGTTATGCCCAGACCCTCTATCCTGAAGGGACCACCAAGGAGCTGAGTCCGTATGCAACAGCAGAAGAGCCTTTATTCAAGCTTAAGCCTGGGAGCCCGACATAAACTGACACAGCAGTTCAGTATGGGGACCCCGAGCACATTTTTGCTTACATTTTTATACAGTTTAGACAAAGAACCCTCTATTGATTGGGCAGTTAGACAAAGAGCTTCTGTTGATTGGGTAGTTGTTCGCGGGTCTTTATGACCTTTACCATGATAGGCTTTAGGTTTTGTGGCTAACCAAGGATTGGTCACTGGAAACTGTCCTTGCACAAGGGCCTATATTTAAATATGTTTTCCTTAATTTCCCAGAATGTTACCGTCAGCATTAGCCCACCCATAGAATGTCATCTTAACCTTGATTAGGGGTCCTGAAACAACAACATCCTGTTTTCCCAGCAATTGCCTGGCCAGATATTTTAGCAGACCAAATATTTCAGCAGTTTTTGCTTAACCGTTTAAATGCCACTTCAAGGATCCTAGAAATCAGACATATAGAAAATCTCCAAATCAGTCCATCGACACCCAGAATGTAGCTATCATCCAGTTAATGAAGTGAATAAACTTCATGTAGAATTCTTCCTCTCATGGGTTGATGGCAATCTGTCCACGTGGTTGACAAAGACACTAAAAATGTTCTGCAGATGCCTAACTATAGGACGACTTGCTCTTATTTATCTTCTTTTGTAAAGTGTGGACTTGCTTTACCCTTTTGATTCTCTTAAACAGAGTTTTAGTCTATAAAAAAACTTCAGTTCTTTATAAGTCAAAACCAACATCCCTTTAAATGAGTATAGAAGCTAAGTTATAATAATCACTCTGGTTGAGGTATAAATCACCTTCCTTTCTCCTGGTATACTACCTAATTTCTATGTTTTATTAATTCTTAGATCAACCTGCTAAGGTGACTCTCTTGAGGAGAGTAAGAGGAAGCAGAAGCTTAGAGGCTGGATCTTGCATTCCTTGATCAAATTTCCTCTCTAAGAGAGGAGAGGGATATGTTTTACTTTTACATGAAAATTCACATCTTTAATGGCTCCTTTCCCACTTCTCAGCCCGCTGCATTCTGCCTTGTGTCCCCAACACTCCAGCGATAAGCACAGTGGACACTTTGATTTCTTCTCTCACTCACCTCAGTCGCTCTGGGAATGTCGCACGCACACACACCTTCCTCTTGAACCACTTTCTTCCCTTGGCTTCTGTGATGCCCCTGCTTCCTCCTCCCTTTCTGACAGATGCTTAGTATCCTTCCGTATTAGCCTCCCATCCTCTGGTTCCTCTTTAAATCTTAGTGTTCTGTATTGTCCCTGACTTGACCCTTTTTCTTTTCATTTTCTACCTTTTCCACTTTTGTGGTTTTATGCCACTTATATGCTGATAATCACTAAGCCTCTAGTTCCAGCTCATATATCATTCATGCCTCACTTGATACCTACCTAGTTCTCCCTCCTTAGTCTCTCCCAGTGCCTGATCATCATCAGGTGATCCATAATCTAGTGAAGGACCTCACCAGCTATCCAGAGATGAAAGCCAGATATTGCCAATGACTCCTGACGTCTCGTGTTTGACAACCTCCAAGCCCAGTCGCTTCTACTTTAGAATTAGATCCTCATTTCTGTAACTGAGTATAGGCTACCATCATAGACCTTAACGTGGATTACTGAACAAGTTCCCAACTACTCTCTCTACCTCAGTCTTGCCCCCCAAATGCAAGTCTGTCTGTATTTCTCTCTAGTTTGAGCACTGATTTCACTTAATATTGCTTACAAGGCCTGGTGGAACCTGGCCCCGGTACTGCAGTATGGTCTCTAAGCTCATCTCTTCTAACGCCGCCGAATTTGAATGTCTTACTTTTTCAAACCCCAAGCTGAATTCCGTTCAGACTTTCATGCTCTATGTCTTATCTGATATGCTTCAAACCTGATGTAATCTTTTCCTCAATTACTTTCCCTTCTCTGTCTCTACTCTCTCTCTTCACTGGTCTAAAGTGTACTAATGGGACTGTCATAAAGACCAAATAAGATAACAAATAGAAAGTGCTTAGAAAACTTTAAAAACACCAAATGTTCAGTAATAATTTTCGGTGGGACTCTGTATCTGCCTTTGCATGACACTTCTCATATTTTCAAAATCACCTGTTGACTTGTAAATCCTCTACTAACCCGAAGTGCTATGTGGACATATTAAGTGCTCTGTCCCTAGCCCCTAGCACAATATCCGATGTTCTAGACACTAAATAAGTAGTTGCTGAATAATACTGAAATGTGCTGAGCTCAATTTCACAGTCAAAATTACAGTTCCTTTTTTGAACTGTTGAGGACTTTGGAATATTAGCTACACATATTTCCGCCGGTCTGGGAATGACATCTTCAAGCCTATGTCACATCTTTCAACTGAGTTACCTACTTGGGATAAAACAAATTCCTGGGAGGTAAGTGGAGAGTTAACTTTATACTTATGATTTCTGCTGCAGTTGCTTCCTGGTGTCCACATCACTGACCCCGGAGTGTTAATAAACTTGTCTGAGTTATTCTCACTTTTGCCTGGTTACTTTGTCACGTAAGGCACACTTTGATGAGAACACAATGAGGTAAGAGACGCAGTTTGTGACCAGGGAGTACTGCCTTCCACCCTCCATCCCAGAAGATCTGCAGCCATCATCACTGTCTATGTAACGTCCACCCTGAGTTATGGTTAATAGAGCTTAAAATCCATTTTAAGTCAAATCCATACCATGCCCGCAACTTGTTGCAGCAGCACCAGGAAACACAGGCCTGTCAACACCATTGTCTCTGAGAAGAAATGAGGCATTTATGAGATTTATGAGCTCATAAAAATAGCTTACATTATGAAAATGATTACAGTTTTTTAAGGAATGGAATTATGTACTCTAGTTTTTCTATAATCCAGATATGAATACAATATTCCTTGCATGACCCACCTTTTGGCTCATTGCTATATTACACCAAGACAATGCTGAGACAAATATTTGAAATCAATTCTAATTATTATGAGCCTTCTATCTACTAGTAGTAAAGTTAGAGATAAAATTAAAAGCTATAAAAGTTTTTGCATCCACCACAGATAGCTCTTATTTTAAAATAATGCAGAAAAATTTTTACCTGAGATAGGCAGATGGAAAGCAAAAGATGTTCCTATGTCCAAAGAAAGATGAACCTATTTTGATCTTCAGCACAGCAATATTTATACAGAACATACATCACTAACTTTTCCTGTTTGGTTACCCTGAATTGTGCAAGGTAGTTGTAATGTGCTATGGTGAAAACCCCCCAAAAGATCTGATCACATATTTCAGGACCAAATAAGCCATTATTTAATTCTAAAGAGGAACTCACTTTAATGATGGTGATTCTTTTATAATTAGGTTCAGCAATGTTAGTAATAATGGGTTAGGGAAGACAATACTCTAGGGAGTATAGTACTATTTAACTAGGTGGAGGTTTGTGTATTTGTTTCTCCATAGTATTCCACAGCATCACTTACTAATTAGCTTTTGATAAATTACTTTTACGAAACTTAAGGATTATATAATACATATTACAAAATCTCGCCTTAAGTTCCATTATTGAAATTAATAATAGAATCTAGTATGAAATTCAACTCATGTGGAAAATTTATTTTACCTTATTTACAGTAGTAAATGCTACCGTACTGAAATATGATGTTCAAATTACTCCAAAACATAATATCATAAATTACTAAAAGAGCCAGGCATGGTGGCCACACCTGCAATCCCAGTACATGGGAGACTGAGATAGGAGGATTGCAGGTTCAAGACCATCCTCAGCAACTTAGTGAGGCCCTGTTTAAAAAGAATTGGAGCTGGGCGTGGTGGTGCACGCTTGTAATCCCAGTACTTGGGAGGCTGAGACCGGAGGATCACAGGTTCACGGCCAGCCTCAGCTACTTAGTGAGGCCCTCCACAACTTAGTGAGACCCTGTTTTAAAATAAAGAACAAAATATAGGGCTGGGGGTGTAGCTCAGAGGTAGAATGCCCCTGAGTTCAATCCCCAGTACTACAAAATAAATAAATAAATAAATAAATAAATAAATAAATAAATGAATTGGGGATGGGGGTGTAACTTGGAAGAAGAATGCCCATAGGTTCAGTCCCCAGTGCCAAAAATAAATAAATAAATGAATATGTAAATAAATAAACAATAAATAAAATTACTAAAAGAAAAAACCACTAAAGTACCTCAAAATGGGAAAAAATAAACTTTAGGATGCAAAAAATTTGTTCTTAAGATTGCTAGTTTCTAGTGCTTTCACTGAAAGATATTTTTTGTTCAAAATTGTATCATTCCAGGTTGGAAAGGAGCAACACTCACAGCGAGGCCTCTGCAGCCATTCATTCTGGTTCATAGCCTAACTTCCTCACTCACAGGCTGAGAAAACTTGAGTGAGCGAGACACCCTTTCTGTGCTTCAGTTTTTGTATCTATAAAATGGGATGATATTAATAACCGTGGAAAATTTGGGTTGTTTTTAAATAAGTTAATTCATTAAAGGAGTTAGTATTTGCAATATTGTAAGTGCTCAGTGATTGTTATATTTTACTAATCTTACATTAATTAACTTGTTGGTAACACATACTTTTTATTTTGATGGCTTTTGCCCCACAGAATGAGTAGTTAGAAGTTATAGTCAATACCTTTCTTTGTGTGGCCGTTAGCAATCTAATTTTTCACTGTACAACTAACCAAACTAGTGTTCCTTAAAAGCTCTTATAAGCTGAGAAATTTACTTTCAGCAGACAGACATCTTCATATACACTGGGCAACAACTCCCCCAGGAACACATTGATAACACTGTAAATCTTCTTTTCAAATAGTCAAATGATTGGTTCACAAGGATTTTTCTTCCTGTTATATTTTTCTTTTAAAGTAGTAAAAGTGTTTTTAAACAAATTTTCACAAGTCTAGAAAATCAGAAAGAAGAGAAATGACTTGCAATTACAATTTCACTACCCAGAGATATCCTCTGATATTGTCTTAGTCTCTATTTTTCCATACTTTTTCTAGGGTTTCGGTTATGATCTAGTGACTTTTGATTGTATATGTGGGACCCCTTCAGTCTTGACTCTTCCAATACTTCCAAATTTTTAATAACTGTGATTAATTTAAAACTAAAAATTTTAAAGTAAGAGTGTATTTTAATGGCAATGTTGCATTAGGCATTTGGGTTTATTTATGCAACAATTACTCATTCAATATTAAATGGACAAATATTTATTCACACCAAATACTACACTTGGTAATTCAACTGAAGTGGTGCTCACACACAGACGTGATGTTTTTCTCATCGAATTACTCTGGCATGGAGCAGAAAGTCATACGTCAGAAGAACACACACGTGGAGATTATAACTGGAATAACTGGTACAATATCAGGGTGTCAAGGAGACTTTTCGCTGCTCTGGAATGTGTGACCAACTCCTCAGGCCAAAGCAGGTGGGTTGAGTACTCCCTGTCTAAAAGGACTACCAACAGTTGGGACCACACTGGGAGCTTTATTAAGAGGTGGCAAGACTTGCCTTACGTCCTCAACCACCAACCACACTGCCTCCTTGGCTTGCTTCCTGGGACATATGGGAAGGAGTTATGGGACATCCTCCTTGTGGGAGTCCAGCATTTTTCAAAATTTCACTCCTTCTTCCTCCCCCACTACACTGCACACACACCTTAAGCAAAGACTTGGGGAGAATTCCCGGCATTAGAAATAACTATGAGAATAGTGATGGTATCACAGATGCCATGGGACATTGCCTAGCCAGCGGCCACGCTGCTGTGCCCACAAGCTTATCTAAATGGGAAAAATGGCTATTACACAAGAGCCAGCACTGCAACCTTTCGACTCCACAGAGATACAGGAGTATTTTGGGGGGTCAATGGGAGGCCACAGGAGATAGGAACTGAGATATTTCATGAGAACTCCAAACAAAATATCTGTTCCTCAGGGTAGGGTACACTGGAAGAAATACAGCCATGAGCTGTATTGACCTAAAAGGTTTGTCTTGAGTATTAAAGGATATGCTGCATAGCCGGGCGCTGTGGTATATACCTGTAATACCAGTACTTGGGCAGCTGAGACAGGAAGATCACAGGTTCTAGGCCAGCCTCAGGAAGTTAGTGAGACCCTGTTTTGAAATAAAGAATAAAAAGGGCTGGGGGTGTAGATCAGAAGTATAATGCCCCTGGGTTCAGTCTCCAGTACCAAACCATACTTTGTAGTGTTTAAAGCAAAACCAGCAAGCACCTCTTTTGAGCTTGAACCCCAGCTTTGCTGTTTACAAGGTACCTAATGTTGAACAATGCAATTTACTTTTCTAAGTCTTAGTTGCCTCATTTACCAAGTGAGAAGTAAGATACCTAATTCAGAGATTTGTCAGAAAAAGAAAATGGGATAGTTAACTTATGACAATTAACATGATGCCTAGAGTATTATAAATACAATATTAGGTGACATTATAATTTTATTATGGACTCTCCCTTTTATGACATTTTTTGCCTTTATTTTATGTTCCACTGTAGGATTTGTCCATGACTTTGTAAAACTGTGAAATCAAAGATATAAAATTTAACCAGGTATGGTGGTGCACGCTTGTAATCCCAGTACTTGGGAGGCTGAAACAGGAAGATTACAGGATTGAGGACAGCCTCAGTATATAGTGAGATTCTCATCAACCTAGTGAGACCCTGTTTCAGAATAAAAGTAAAATAGGGCTGGGGGTGTAGCTCAGGGGTAGAATGAATGCCCTGGGTTCAATCCCTAGTACCACACACACACACACACAAAAAGAAAAGATGTAAAATTTAGTTATCTTAGCATTTTTCTTTATTTCTCACACCCTTCAGAAGTAAACTTGTTTCTTTTTTCCTACTACATTCTAAATTAGTAATCCTTACTTAAGGATAGATTCATATTGTATTTAGCCTGAAGTTCTGATACAGTTGGTCTAGCACCCTTTTCTTAAATCTTTAACCTAGCAAGATACCTCCCCATCTGACACAGCTGAACCATCTGACACAGCTGGTTAATAGGGATAAAGGTATTTACATTAAACAAAATGCTATAACATTAAATACTATTCAATTAACTCATTTAAGTGTTAATTACCTTACTGTACACATATAGAAAAATTGTTGAGGAGCACAACAACTTATAACATAAGTGTCCCCAAAGAATATGTCCCTGGGCAGTTGCATAATTCCATTTCCCATCCAGAATATCGACTTTAGATACCCAATTTATGGAGCTACATCACATAGAAACAGACTATGCCATTTTAACCATTTGCTTATTCTGGAACTTATTCTCCGTGGATACAGGTGCATTACTTAGTGGCTGATTTGGGGGAATTCTGTGCCTCATTTTTCTAATCATCAAAATAACTATGGTATTTGCCTCAGAAGATTGAGAGCAAAAATTAAATAAGTTAACCTATATAACGAGGACAGAGGCACATAGTAAATACTCAATGTATGTTAGCTATGATAGTCCCTGCCCCCGCCTTCTGCAGGTATTGGTATTATATTTAGATTCAGAGAAATCTATATTTTCTGTTAGTTCCAAGGAGATTCTAAGGACACATTATTTGTATATGTGCTGATAATTATGAGAGGACCACTAAGACACTTAGTTTACCTTTTCCCCTGATATTATTTAAGAGTAGGGAAAAGAAATTGCAGAAAGATAAAATTATGTGGCCAGGTAATGTGGAACTATCTCTCAACACAAGATCTCCAATTATCTTGTGCAATTATGAATGTGCAAGAGAAAACTGAAATAAGTTTACCTTCACTTTCTAGTTTATAGACTTCTCTAAAATAATAGAAATGAAATAGAATTGAAAAAGCTTTGCTTAAATGAAGATACTAAGAAGAATTTCGGGTCTCTTTATTTGTAGTTGAGTGATTTCTACTTTTAACCAGGATGAATTGCTACTGAGCATAGTCTCTAACTCACTGAAAGATTGCATACCATCTCCCTCCTTTTTTCCTACATGATTTTATTAAATATCAGCTTTGGAAGCATAATACTAATTCCTAATTTCAGTGTTGGGTAACCCCTGCACTGGTGTTCTGCACAGTCAGCCATGGAGGGATAAGTCCTCTTACTCACTAGGAAATGCGAAGTCAGTTTCCTGGTGGCCTTGGTAACTTATGGTATCATACCCTGTATCTGGACACTTGGTCGTACATCTGCACATATGGCCCAACAATAATGACAACAATAATAACCGCTGCCTAAATTATGCCAATAATAAATTTATCTCCTAGTGAACTTTCAAATCCATACTTTAAACAAGTTTTGGGGTTTTCTTGTGTAAAAAGTTTTTATTTTATTTTATTTTTTTGTGGTACTGGCGGTTGAACTCAGGGGCATTCTACTTCCGAGCTATACCCCCAGCCCTTTTTATTTTATTATTTGGAAACAGAGTCTCACTAAGTTGCGGAGGGCCTCATCAAGTTGCTGAGGCTGGCTTTGAACCTGCAATCCTCCTGTCTCAGCCTCCCAAGTACTGGGATAACAAGCATGTGCCACCACGCCTGGCTTAAAAGGTTTTTAATCTCCTCACCCAAAGCAGATGTAGCCAATGAACAGGACTCAGAGGATTTGAATCTTCATGAGATTTATCCATATTTAAGATTATATTTAATATCTTCCTATGTCAATATCTATATTAAACATCAAGATCTAGGTCTCCCTTTTTAAAAAGGCAAATTAAATAATATTTTATTTTATATTTTTCATTATTGGTGGAGAACCCAAATCTCTGTTGATTTTTCTTGTAGCAGATTGAACATGTTTATCTGCTGTTTTCTTATCTATTTGTGGTCCTATTATTTCAAATTTAATTAAACACTTCAGTATTTTATCAAACATCTATTATGAAATGAATAATACTTTAGACATTCTGATGAGTTTATAACTAAGTTTGAGAGCTAAGACTTGAATAATGAAAACACTGAAGAAAGAAATGTAAAAAGAATAGAACTACCATACAGATGGATATGTGGAGAGAGAGTTTTCTTATATTTGCTCTGAAATTAAAACACAAACACTGAAATGAGAAAAAGGCTTATGAATCTGGGAAGGTATCCATTAGATGGAAAAGATTGTGTGTTAACAAGTCAGTTAACTCATGATACTGGCAAAAACTACAGGAGGTATTAGTCAGAGGAGGAAGTATTTCAAAAATAGTAACAGCCAACAGTCCTAGGAAAGGTATCTCAGGCTAAGAACAGATTATGACAAACAAATACAGGTAAGAGGTGGGCAGATGACCAAGTTTACACTGGCAAAAGAAAGTCTAGCGATGGGACAGAAGAAATACAAGAGCCTTGATTCTTTGCTGTCTTTGAAAAAGGCTTGGCTAATTTAGATGAAATATTCTCTAACAAAATATTCATGCGATTGATCACAAAAATTTAGATGCTATATAATGCCTCCTGTAATATATATATATATATATATGTGTGTGTGTATATATATATGTATATATATATATACACATATATATAATGACTTTTTATTTAATGACTAGAAAGCTCAAGTTTTCCAGAAATCAGGTAAGTGTGCTTAGCTCTACATTAGATAGTGGATAGAGAAAGATGGAGGTGTTATAAGATAGGTAATTCCATCAAGTTCTTGAATCAAGACCTTCAAAACTAATCAATTAGCCAGGTGTGGTGGTGCATGCTTGTTATCCCAATACTTGGGAGGCTGAGACAAGAAGATCACAGGTTCACAGCTAGCCTCAGCTACTTAGTGAGCCCCTCTGCAACTTAGTGAGACCCTGTTTCAAAATAAAGAATAAAAAATCTGTTTCAAAATGAATAAAAAATACGGCTGGGGGTGTAGCCCCTGGGTTCAATCCCCAGTACCACCAAAAAACAAAAGAAAAATAAAACCCAAAACTAATCAATTAAAAATGCTTCATGTTATCCCACTATTATGTATAACTCTAATCCACCAGTAAACATTTAAGTAAAAAAAAGAGAAAGATGTTTCATGTTCAGACAGTTAACTATCTTAAGATTAATCAGGGCAAGATTACTTAATACTTTCGTTGAAAGGTGGTGTCCCTGACCAATGTTTTGGAAAATACCAAACGTGTTTGTCTTGTTCTCATTTAATGATTTTATAATGTAACCCTCTGCTATGGTTTGAATGTTGTCCTCCAAACAGCAAATGTCAGGAACAATCATCAATACAATAATTCTGGGAAGTGAGGCCTAATAAGAGGTGATTAGGCCATGTGGGTGCTACCCTTATGAATGGATAGTGCCAGGAATGGGTTCATTATAGAACCACAAATGCAGTCCCCATCCCACCTACACCCTCCCTAGTTTCACCATGAGATGACCCACAAGATGGTCCTTGCCAGATGTTGGCATCTTGACTTCTCTTGATTTCTCAGAGTGAGAAATAAATTGCCTTTCTTTATAAGTTGCCTATTTCTGGTGTTCTCTTATAGCAGCACAAAAGACAGGAAATGGGCACCAACAAGAATAAGACAGAAAGTGGGCACCGAGAAGTAGGGATGTCACTCTAACAAACAGCCGAAATTGTGGAAGCAGCCTTAGAACTGGGTAAATATTATGCTAAGTGAGATTAGTCAGTTACAACAAGGGAAAGGCTGGATGTTCTCCCTTATATGTGGAAGCTAGGGAGAAATTGGGAAACAAGAAGGACTCCAGACAAAGGAGGAGAAACCTTAGTGGAGTGAGGGAGGGGATGTAATTGAGGGAGATGGGAGGGGGAGGAAGACTTGAAGAGGGAAACACCTCAGTGGACATGAGGTACATACACAAACTTATCAAAGCCAATCACTGTGTCGAGCATGGGAAGGTGGGGAGGGAGAGGGAGTGGGGTGCTTGGGGTGCAAACTGGGGAAGGGCTCAACGAGTGCTGTGTGCATGTATGTCTCTATCACCCTGAACTTCATCAAGATGTATGATTACAATGCACCAAAAAAAAAAAAAAAACCAAAAGGAACAGGGTAATGGGCGGAGACTGGAGGAGTAGGCTAAGAAAAGCCCATATTGGTATAAATGGAGCATTAAGTGCAACTATGATGAGGGCTCAGAAAAAGAGAACAGCTGTAGGGAAAGTCTGAAACTTCTGAGAGATTATTTAAATGGTCATGACGAAAATCCTGGAGGAAATATGGACAATAAAGATTATTTTGATAGTGTATTAAACACATATGAAGAACAAGGTATTGGGGCCTCAAGGAAGGGCCATTGTTGTTATAAAGTGGTAAAGAACCTGACTGAACTGAATCTATGCCTGAGGACTCAACGGAAGACAGAATTTAAGAGCAATAAATGAGAATATCTGGCTGAAGAAATCTCTATGCAGCAAGCCACATGACTCTTCTTCACTACACATAGTAAATTAAGAGGGGGTATATGATTTAAAGATGGAATATATAATTAAAAGGGAAATGGATGGATGGACAGCATAACTCAGTGTAGAGTGTTTGCCTAGTGTGTGTAAGGCCCTGGGTTTGATCCTTAGCATTATAGGGTGTGGGGCTGGGGGATGGGGGAAGAAACTGAATGGAAATTTGGGGAAATTTCAAGACCAGTCTTGTAAAGAATGAAAAATGCATGCTCATGTTAAGGACAGCAAAGCAAAACTAAGGACAGTAGTAGATGATGAGTTGGAGTTGGGGAGACAAGTTAGGGCATCCATAATCAGTAATCCAGGGAATGAAGATAAATGCTATTGGAAGATGGGTATCATACCTGTGCAACTCCAGTCTTTTCCCTCATTGTTTCAAGAACTTGTAATTAGTTATGGCCTTCAGTTACTTTCATCGGTAGTCATGTTCATCCTATATAGAATCATACATTAAAAAATAATACTCCTTATGTAGGTTGAGAATATTGCTGATATGGAGAAAGTTTTAGTGATCAGGATACAAGATCAATCCAGTCTCAACATCCTCTTAAATAGAAGACCATTCCAGAGCAAAGCTATAGCTCTTTTCAATTCCATGAAGTTTGAGAGAGGTGAGGAAGTCACAGAAGAAAAGTCTGAAGAAGCCATCCCTCAACAGACGTGCAAGGTGAAGCCACAGGGGCCGACGTGGGAGCAGCAGCAAGTCTTCCAGCAGATCTCGCTAAATCATTGACTACGGTGGCCGCACTGACAATGTGTTTTCAATGTAGATGAGACAGTCTTACATTGGAAGAAGATGCCACCCAGGGATTTCATAGCTAGAGAGGAGAAGCCAATGCTTGCCTCTAAGCTTCACAGGACAGACTGGCTACGGTGAGGGCCTAATGCAGCTGGTCACTTTAAGTTGAAGCCAAAGCTCATTTACCATTCTGAAGACTCCAGGGCCCTTAGGAATTATACTAACTCTGCTCTGCCCGTGCTCTATCAGTGTAACAACAAATCCTGGGTAACAGCACATTTATTTTCAACATGGTCTAGTAAATATTTTAAGCCCATTGTTGAGACCTACTGGGCAAAAAAAAAAAAAAGATTTCTTTCAAAATATTACTGTTCATTGATAGTGTACCTGACTAGCCAAGATAGAGATGTACAATAAAATTAAGGCTGTTTTCATGTCTGTTAACACAGAGCCGGGCATGGTGGCGCACGCTTGTAATCCCAGTACTTGGGAGGCTGAGACTGGAGGATCCAGGTTCGCGGCCAGCCTCAGCTACTTAGTGAGGTCCTCCATAACTTAGTGAGACCCTGTTTCAAAATTATATAATAAAAAAAGGGCTGCGGGTGTAGCCTGGAGGTAGAATGCCCCTGGGTTCAATCCTGATACCACAGGATTCTGTAGTCATAGTGCAGTGGATTGTCCAAGTGATAGTCATCCTGTAGTCGTAGTGCAGTGTATTGTCCAAGTGATGTCCCAGTCATCCTGAATTCATAGTGGGTGGATTCTCCCAGTGATGTCACAGTCATCATGAAGTCATAGTGGAGTGGATTCTCCCAGTGATGTCACAGTCATCCTGAAGTCATAATGCAGTGGATTCTATCAGTGATGTCACAGTCATCCTGAAGTCATAATGCAGGGGATTTTCCCAGTGATATCATTGTCATCCTGAAGTCATAGTGCAGTGGATTGTCCCAGTGATGTTATAGTCATCCGTAAGTCATAGTGCCATGGATTGTTCCAGTGATGTCACAGTCATCCTGAAGTTATAGTGCACTGGATTGTCCCAGTGATGTGTAGTCATCCTGAAGTCATAGTGCAGTGGATTGTTCCAGTGATGTCATAATCATACTGAACTCATAGTTCAGTGGATTGTCCCAGTGATGTCACAGTCATCCTGAAGTCATAGTGCACTGGATTGTCCCAGTGATGTCACATTCATCCTGAAGTCATAGTGCACTGGATTGTCCTAGTGATGTCACATTCATCCTGAAGTCATAGTGCAGTGGATTGTCCCAGTGAAGTTATAGTAATCCTGAGGTAACAGTGTAGTGGATTGTCCCAAGGAGGTCACAGTCATCCTGAAGTCATAGTGGAATGGATTATCCAAGTGATGTCACAGTCATCCTGAAGTCATAGTGCCGTGCATTGTTTCAGTGATGTCATATTCATACTGAAGTCATAGTTCAGTGGATGGTCCTAGTGATGTCACAGTCATCCTGAAGTCATAGTGCAATGGATTGTTCTAGTGAAGTCACAGTCATCCCATAGTGTAGTGGATTGTCCCAGTGATGTCACAGTCATTCTGAAGTCATAGTGTAGTGGATTGTCCCAGTGATGTCACAGTCATTCTGAAGTCATAGTGTAGTGGATTGTCCCAGTGATGTCACAGTCATCCTGAAGTCATAGTGCAGTGG